>JANRMT010062842.1:5871125-5944122 GCA_026402145.1 Polypterus bichir lapradei | reverse complement strand
GGGGGGGGGGGGAGAAAGAGAGCAAGCTATATCTAATCTATCCTTTTAATTCTTATAATTATAACTTCCAACGTAACAATAGGCTGCATGGCAATAACTTGTGGGAAAACTGGAAATTAAGGTTAAAGCTGTCTCACTTCCAGTTAAGACTACAAAATGGCATCAAAAATTCAGTATCAATGTCTCCATGATGGGACAGTTAACTTTGTGAGCTGGAATGTTAAAGGCCTGAATCACAAATTATTGAGAAAGAAAGTATTTTCTCACCTAACAGGTTTTAAACTCATCAATTTATGTATTTTTACAAGCTTTAAGTTTTACTCCGTTGGCCATGCTCTCTTTCTAAGGGGTGGGGGTTGATTTGTTTTCAATCCTATTTTTTGAAAAAATTGATCTATTTGTATGGAATGATTACAATGAAATCAATAAAATAAAAAAAAAATGCTTGAAATGTAAATATATCACCTCATCAGGGCATGTGCTTTCACTGACACTGGCATTTTGTTTGCATATTGTACATAATTCCTATGCTTAAAAAAAAATATCTCTGTAACTGTATGAATTTAGATTTACGTAGTAACAAAGGTAACATTCCAATTGTGTCTGTTTTACTTCTTGGCAGGACATCCTTCTATATAAAAGCGGTCGGGATTGTCCTTCCATCCTGTGAGTGCTACGCAGGTGCGGAGTTTCACACACGCCCCGTCCATTTTGCAATGCACGATGGGATTTGTAGTTTCGTTTTTCCAGGTAAAAGATGATTTTCTACTCCAGACTGTGCGATATCTTCTTCTTCTTTCTTACTATATAAAAGCGGTCGGGATTGTCCTTCCGTCCCGTGAGTGGAAAGCGTAGCGGTATTCCGCTTATCACAGACTTACTACTTGCAGCTTGCGGTACGAAGCGACATGATGTGAGCAGAGGTCTGGTGCTCCCATCGTTCCCTAGCTTTTGTGCGCGATGCGCTGGAAAAATAGACAAAATTATGTCTCTGGAAATAATTAATGTTGATGGAGTACAAATGCCTCACCGCGTAGTAAATATCAAGGGTGTTCAAAAGGGCGACCTCAATATAGAAAAAAAGTTTAAATTTCATTACAAAAATATCAGAAACTACGAGTATTAAAGTAATACCGCTCAAATGCAATATAACCAAATTAATGAGTTTGTATAAAATATCAAATTGATCTACATATTGAATTGCCTTAAGAAGTGGTCAACTTAAAAGTCGGTCGCCTTAAAAGGCGGGTCAGCCTAGTTTGCATATTAAGTATTGGTAAGATCTAGGAGGAGGTCCGTTGTTTAGCTGCATGGTGGCAAATTAGAAGAGGAGGAAAAACTAAAAATGCAACTTCTGACATTGTTGTTCAGAAAGCTCCTGCTTTAGTCACACCGGTATACCAGTTCCAGTCGCTCATTTATATTGTTGACTTGTTGAGGCATCTTTGAATGTGTGAGGCCTGGAGATCACAGGCTGTCAGGCAATCAGAGATTAGTTTCAAATAATACATCTGGACTGTTGTTTTCGTAAGTGCAGAAAAATCTGAAAAAATGTTAACTTTTGAAAAAACCCTTCCTTGTTATTACCTTCAAAGTGGACACCATAAAGCTTGTGATATTATCTTGAACATGTCAACAAACATATAAGTCAACAGTAGAGGGACAAATGAAATCTTAATTAAAAAAAAATCAACCAAGGATCAAATAATAATGAACGTGTTTTAATCAACACTCAAGCTTCAGTATCTTCATCTTGTCAAGAACTTCCTTTTATACTGAGGAAACTTGCATGGCAGATTGGTGACACTAAGCAACAAGGCAGAGTAACAAAGTATATCCTTGGCAATGTGTGTCCAGCTGGTTAATTAAGCTAATGCTTGTGAAAGGAACAAAACCCACACAAATGAAAAAATAAAGACAAAATGCTTTACATTTTTTAACTGGGTGACTGCTCATCGGTTTCTAAATCAGTAATTAGTTACAATAAATAAATGTATGCAAATACCAAAAACAGCTATTCTTTAAGAGTGTGCAGTAGCCTAAAGATGAAATTAATCCATTCCTGACTTCCAGCAAATGCAGCTTAGATTTTGAAAATGTGGTTCTGAAATAAGACAGCTATGTTCAGGTTTACTCTAAGAGCAGAAGGATCTTCCATTCAACCCTTGAGGCTGAAGGTCATTTTCACTGTCACAAGTGCAAAAGTGGAGAGCCAAAATGTTCCGTCTCCATCTCCTTCTGATCATACCACTGATTCAAAAGTATTTTTATGTCAACTATGAACAAAAATACTCTTAACTCTATACATAAATTTGGACATTCATTTATTTCTATCATGCTGAAAATATTATGAATTCAATTAGTTATGGCCTCATCTTTAAAAGCATCTCCCATGCTTATCAATAATGTGCACATTTTTGGATTTTTGAAACTCACTTTAACAAGTACATAAACATAGTCATGATAAGTCTTATCTTTACCTTTAAGGAAAAACTGACTCTACTATTTGAATCTTTGAGTTCAAGAGCTTTCTGTGTGGCTAGAGGAGACATTGTTATAGTGTAAGGAAAGGCCTGGGCAGAGGTAGGGGTAATGGCAATTTCAGACATGCTTGATTCTCATCCCATAAACTCACACTTCTGTGCCAGTAGGTTTCCTGTAAATCTTTCTGGGAAAGATGGAGGATGTACTGGCTGGGTACACACCAGGTTTGACCAGTGATAAAGGCTCTCAAATGCTGTGTTGTTTTCCTTGGTGTTTGAAAAACCTCTGATCAAAGCTGAAGTGAATTCACTTGTCTCAGTCAGTATCAGAACATACTGCATGTTCGTATACTATAGATTGTCAGTTGCAAGTCAAGGCTTAAAGACAAATTTTAAGAAAGCAAAAGATGGCAAGGTAGTCTTCTTAGGTTTATGTAGCAGTGGGATTCCTTTTGGGTAAGACGGA
The DNA here is from genome assembly GCA_026402145.1 of Polypterus bichir lapradei. Taxonomy (NCBI): domain Eukaryota; kingdom Metazoa; phylum Chordata; class Cladistia; order Polypteriformes; family Polypteridae; genus Polypterus; species Polypterus bichir. The sequence goes on along the minus strand of JANRMT010062842.1, from coordinate 5,941,173 downwards.
AATATTTTCAGGTAAGATGTTTATTTGTACCACAAGGGAATAAATGTGTTGCAAAGATGAACATGCAGGCTGTTGTAATTCATGCGATCACAAGCAACAAATTGGGGTGTATGTCTCAAAAGTAATAAAAACAAACCAGCTGTCAATGCAGGTCTGGATTGCAAGCCGCACATCACATTGACCCACTGAACAAACCTCACAATAGGCTGCCCAGTCCAATAATCAAATAGCAGGCTTCTGCCATGCACAAGCCACAAAATTGGGATAAGGCTTAAAAATAGAAAAACTTCCAAAAAGTGTTCAGAATGGAGGAGAGGAAAACCGTAAAACCACTGTACCCAGGACGACAAAGCCAAAATGTATTATATTTATAGACAGGTATTTAATAATATAAAAAAACAAAGGAGCATAAAAAAGGCAAGACAACAAAAATAGATCTTGCCTGAATGGCAAAGTCTAAAGTAAACATAAACAAGAATAAAAAAAGAAAAAAAAAAAACGTTCCTTAACTCTTTTATGGCAGATGTCGACTTTTATCAGCAAAAGGGGTTGAGGGTGATAATCAGCTGTAAACATTGACAAAACTCACTGTTATGGTAAAGTTAGGCCCTCTTTGCTTGGAGGAATGTTAGACTTGTTGACTTGGCATCTAATCCCTGCGTGTGCCTGAGTTGCGAAACATAAACAAACGCAAAATGACATCAACATCTCTCGAGAAGTGAGTGCAGAAAGCAAAATACTCAGACTCTGACTTTTTGGACTCTCATTTTGTTGAGAGTGATCAGGAGATTGATCAGAAGATTGAGAAACCAACATCAGCTGATTGGACCCCAGGTGATGCCACCCCATCTGATCGACTGCCAACTGAGCACGTTCACGCAGCTGACGCACCTATGGCAAGGTTTGCCTGGGAGGAATACCCAGACATTGATCCGTAGGAGCCAACCTGGCTACCAGACTACACAAGATGACACGGCTTCCTTTTGGATAAGTCGGATTACCAGCCACATGATTACGTCAGGCTGTTCTTTCCTGAGACTGCCTTTCAGTTACTTTCAGAAAATTTTTTGAATCCTGGGCTGTAATTCCACCACATTCTCATTTTTCAAAGTGGAAGCCCACAACAAAAGATGAGATGAAGGGCTTTGCGGCAATTAAAATAGAGATGGGACTGGACTGGCGATATAACTTCAGGAAGCCCTGGTTCAAATGTGCTTTGTCGCCTGGTGGCTTTGGACAGGTTTTGTCGCATGACAGGTACATGCTCCTGCAAAGTTTTATTCATTTTTGTGATAACCAGAAGCAAATCCCGAGGGGTGAGCAAGAGTATAACCTCATGTATAAATTACAGCCCCTGCTTGACAATATTGAACCAATATACAAATAATTTTATCAGCCTGGCCATGATTTGGCTGTGGATGAATCAATGATCAAATACTGGCACCTTTTTTTCCACCAGTATTTGCCAGACAAACCCACAAAGTATGGAATAAAGCATTTTGTGGTGGCAGAAGCAAACACTGGTTTCTGCCTGAAAGTAATAACATATAGAGGAAAGTATAAGTGAAGTTGTGCTAGAGCTAATACAGGAATATGAAAATGTGGGTCATATAGTGTACAAGGACAATTTCAACACGTCACAGCGTGTGGCACAGTGAGGGTGAACAGGAGGTACATACCTTCACAAACAAAGAAAAGATTTTAATTGGAATACTTAATGTAGAAAGGTAGACTATTCCATAGAACGGGGACATCCACAACAAAACATCAGTACACATTCTATATAGGTTTAAAAGAAAAAGCTGTTTGCAAACCCATTCAGATCAGTTAGATACTACACTTCAAATATTACAATTTTTAAAATAAATAAAGATTTCAAATGAACATATTGTAAAAAAGGTAAGAGGCAGTAGCCCATGCTTTTGACACATAAAATTATATGTTTATTGGTGTAGACTAGAAATAAAAGTGATTTCCATATTTCACATCTGAACAGACAAGCAATGAATGTTGTTTACAAAAAAATGGCCTTACATACAAAATATGCTAAAACTTTTTATTCTTCTATGTGACAAACATACATTTTCAAATGCACTTGCCCTATATACAAGTATAAAATGTAAAACTGAATTCATTTTACAATAATAATTTATTTTCCAAAGGGTACTGTATAATTACAGTACATGTTTTTGGTGTGATGATAAGAAGAGCTAAAATTTCCCAAAACTGCTTTTTTTCCAAAATATACAATATTTTGTTGTAATGTCCACAGGACTTCAACAAGTGCTAGGATGCAATATGGCTCAAAATTGCCATCTGTTAGATTTCTGAACATTAATAAAAGTTTTAGACTCTCCCTCTCATGTTTATTTTTATTGTTACAATTTGCCAATTTGGTGGACCCGTAGAGAGGTCTACTGAAACACTTGGCAAAGCTACATAGTTGTCCCAGTATAGTCATAGACATTGTGAACCAGCTGTCCTCGATTGCCAGCTCCATCTTAATTGTAATGCTCCTCTGCATATAGGACTCCATTACAACCTTCTCTCTCTCTCTCCAACTGGCATGTACCATTTATTATACATAAACTGAAGGTTGTCACTTAACTCCTACTTACATCCAAATTTCTAATTACAGACAGTATAAAGCCTTTTAAGTTTTAAGCTCTGGAATGTCATGCCTGCTACTATAAGAGATGCCTCTTCAGTCTCAGCGTTTTAATCCCAGATGAAGAGTCACTACATCAGTTTAGTATACCCTGAGTAGAGCTGCTGATTATCTGAGCATACTGCATCTCTGTTGTTAATCATTACTACCAAAATATAAGTAATATGGTATTTAAAAGGTGTTACTAATGCTTCCCTATTCTGTTTCTCTTCTTTGTATTCACTTGTTGCATTTTGTGTCACTGCTCTACTGCCAAGTTGTTTGCCTGACAATGAAAGGTTATCTCAGATAAAGGAGCACAGGAATCATCAGGCAGAAGGGTCCTTTCATCAGATTGGTCAGCCCAGCACTGTCTCAACTGTAGAATGGCCAGCAGGAGGAGGTGGCTAATTGGCTGAGGTCACCAGGACTTTGACTGTGTTTGACTTGTCTGACTTCTGTTCTACAATCTGGCAGTGGTTTTACAATGAGCTATTGAACAGCTGTTGTTGTTTTTTATTTATGTTAATTAGTTTTTACTTTGTTTTTAACATGTTTGAGCAAATCTGTGTCCTTATATTTGATAGTTCTATATTTAGGGATTAGTATGATCTATTCTTACATTGTGCCTTGTACTTTGTACTATTGTATTTCTGATGTTGCAATGATAAATTGGCTTTAACACTAGAATTACCAGAGCCTACGAAAAAACTCGTAGATCCACCTTAAATCGCTTCTCACCTCTCCGTCAGCATCTTTTGTCCTTTAAATGTGTTGGTAAGCAGCAAGCAGTCTGCTATCACATCCCCCACCGGCGCACAGTTTTCTCAGCTCAAGTCTGTTTATCTGCATCTCAGTTGCTTGGAGTTGTATAGAGTGAGAAGTCAAGCAAAATCACACCTTTTATAAATACTATATCGTTATTTGGAACACATGCATTTCATGTGTGTTCCGTGCCTACAATGATCTATGTTGGGGTACTTTTTCGGCTTACGAGCTACTTTTAAAATGACCACGTCAAAATGATCTTCCTACATTAAAAATTATATATATATATATATATATATTTTATTCTAAAATAGTAATAATAAGAGCAGTTCACTTCTCAAAACGAACTTGTCCGGGATTGAACCCGTAAAGTTTTGATTACCAGTCAACAGTTGATACCATTGCACCACCGAAGCAGTCATAGTAAATATGTGTCAATGTCGCACCCTAACGTGGTTTCTTTTTCTGCAGTTATATTCTTGAATAGAAGCGCACTTGTTCTGTTATATTTGTACCTTTTGTGAAAGTGTTTATTTGATATTTGGAAATCAGACTTAACACATTATACACTTCATGTCTACATTTTGTCAATTATTACTAAAACATTAAAAACGTTTCTGTTTTAACAATGTGTTTACTGTACATAGATTGTTGTAGACATGGAACACACATGAAATGCATGTATTCCAAATAACGATATAGTATTTATAAAAAGAGTCATTTTGCTTGACTTCCCACTCTATACAATTCCAAGCAACTGACACGCAGGTAAACAGACTTGAGCTGAGAAAACTGTGCGCCGGTGGGGGATGTGATAGCAGGCTACTTGCTGCTTATTAACACATTTAAAGGACAAAAGACGCTGATGGAGAGGTGCAAAGTTATTTAAGTTGAGATGGATCTACGAGTTTTTTCATAGGCTCTAATTCTAGTGTTAATAGACATGTTACTATGGCATGCTGTCAAGACACAAATCATGTCCATTTTCAGATTGCACTGTATATTCTCAATTGTGTTGATTGTCGAAATTTGGTAAAGCATTTTTCACAGCAAATTTGCATTGTTTGCTGAATATTTTCCTGGAAAACTGTTTTTCAACCAATTTACATTTGTTCCCAGTGCCCCATGATGCTTTGCATAGCCAGCATGACATCATAGCGGACATGCGCAGGACTTTCACACACACCTACTGTAAGATTGTTGACAATCTCCTGCACGCTGACCATAATGAGTAATGCCATTGGATATATAACACTGATCCCTGTGAGTTGGGAGCATCGCACCACATGGCTAATTTGTATGCATAATTAGTCATGTGAGCTGCTAGAATCTGAAAATAAGTTTTAAAGGAGCCCTCTCTCTCCCCAAGTCAGAATGACACCTTGTTAAATAATAATAATAACAAAACATTTATTATTATTTAAAAGGTTTTTCTTTTTTTGGTGGAAAAAAAAGTAAGAAGCATCTGCACAGATACATGGAAAACGATGCTTTGCAGTACAGCCAGGATTGTGCCCCAGGATTAGAACTCTGTGAGAATAATGATCCATATTTTTTTTATTTATTGCTAATTTGTGGCCATTTGCTGTATTTTGTTTGTGATGTTCATTTCATCTGCATCTTTTGTTGTTGAGGCACAGTGACGCCGTGTTTAGCACTACTATCTCATTGCTTCGATCACATTTTTGGTCACAATAATTGGTCCAGCATAGCTGGCAGATGCTTCCCTAGCTCTCAGGAACACTTCAAAGACGGGTTTCACCATGATAATCCACTCAAAACTAGTTCAGTTCATCTTTCCCCTTTGACTTCCCTGCATTTTGCTGAGTTTGGTGAAGTTCACAAACATTTCCATGATTTTCACAAATTCACAGTGATGACATTTCCAAGGGTTTTGTACATTACTGAATCTACTACACATTTCACTCTTTTACCTAACAGAACACATCTTGTTTACATCTGCTGCATTTGTCCCCTAATGAGGAAAATTACATTTTGTCCATCTAATAATAGCAGTTAAATCAGATGCACGCGTTGTTAAGTGTAATGTATGCTCAACTACTTGTCTTAGTGGCATCCATATGCATGAATGCCGGCTCACATGTGTATGGCAAACTGAAAATAGTGCATGCATTAAAATAAATGGTCCATGACTCCTTGAATGAGGTAATATCTCCTGAATAGCCTCTGAAGTTTCTGACAGCAAGCAATTAGGGTTGTCTTGAAACACTTCTGAAAGTTAATATTCCTTTATCACCAATAAGCTAATTTCACAACAAACACACAGCTTTCCTTTAGCTAGAATAATCTTGTACCTTTCTGTTCTTATCTTGAGGACATTGTTTCTTTTTCAGTGTCACACAAAAATTTTAAAAATCGTAAATGATTTTTCTTGTTTAATTAGTTGGCAAGAATCAATCAAAGGGTCAGTAAAAATCTACTCAAGGGCCAAATCTGGCACGGAGCTACAGTACTAATTAAATAGCCCTGCTATAGAGGAACTTACAGTGACACCTTTTTGAACCTCACAGTAAAGTCATTTTTACCAACAAGCAAGTAGTTTTTAGTTTTGCTTTGCTATGCTTTAGGACACTTCTGTCTTACTTCACCTTATGGAATATATTGACCGTGGTGGGGATCATCATTAAAAAAACATCAGATCTGTAAAGTTTTTTTTTTTATCACATATTCCAAATTGTAATCAGTTCTTTAATGCAGACAGGAAACATTAATTTAGTGTACATTCTCTTTAAATGATTTTTGTTTTATGTGTACTTTGTACCTTTATGTTTTAAGCTCCTATAATGGTACCATGATTGGTTCTGTTGCTCCACAGATCTAAAAGACTGAGTTTACATCTTGGGTTAGTCCCTGTCTATAAGATGTGTTCACATTCTCCCAGTGTCAACATGGAGCTTTGTCCAGTTGCTTTGACTTACAGTACCTTCCACTTCTCAAGATGTATTTGATGGATTACAGTAAATCAGGATTCAAAATTATCCTGGTGTGACTGAGTGAGTAGAGCCTGCCTGAGGTTGTTTCTTATGGACTATTTCAGACAAAATCAAATAAGTAAATGCACAAATAAATAAAAGTACTGTGAAATGTGAGCATACATAAATAAATGTGTCAAGAAATGTGAGCATAAATAAAAATGTCAAGAAATATATTTCTGTTGCTAATGTATTTATTTAATTTTGTCCATAATATTCCTCCAAATACATCATGAAATATGGCTTTAAGTAAAACTGTCACTTTCACTCGTCAAAGTTGAAAGGGTGGGCTCCAAAGAGTGTGGTCTCCAGCACATACTGTGTTTTGATTGGTGAGTTCTCTTCTGTAGATTGCTCTTGCCTAATTCAATATGTTAGTACAGGAGAGGGAGAGAGAGAGAGAGAGAGAGAGGTTAGGAGCATGCGCTGATATAGCACATTGTCGCACCCACCACATGACAAACCAACACAGGACCCCAGGTTAGGACCTGAGTGCACCTCAGCGCCACAATAGTTCAGATGGAATGGAACCAGTGTGAAGTTTTTTATGGTGGCTGGAGTGGCAATTCTACCACCAACCCCCAAGTTTTTCCCTGCAGGTTGGAGGGCCTACATGCTGGGTTGGATGCAAATTAACGTCATACCTAGGCCGGAGCAATTTCAGGAGATAGAGGTTAATGAATTAACACAATAATTAGTGTGAAAAATGCTTACTATTGCCAATGAAATCTATTCTGACAAAGTTATCAAGTATTTCAGAGTAAAAATTGAAGATTTATCAGAGGAAATTACAATGCTGGTGGCCCTTTTAGATGACGATATTGATTAAATTATTTTTGAAATACATCAAAGAACTGGTGCAATGGACTAGGCTACAAGTTAGTTCAGGTGGCTCTGTCCAAAATATTATCCATAGTTTTTTCATGTGCTAGAACAGACCTTGATTTTCTCACAAAATAATAATAATATAGTTTATTGATATAGCACCTCCTTTCCCATTCTCAATGCATTTCAGAAAGTCTCAGAAAGAAGCAGCAGGCATATGTAACATTGGATACAAATGTTTGCTGAATAGAACACTAAAACAGAGAGATACAAGATATACAAAAACATTAAAAATAATAAAGGACAATAAACCAGAGTAAAATACTAAATTCAATACTAAAAGAAAAGCCTAGCAAATAACATAATTTGTGATATAACACACACAAGTTATACTGGGCATCTGGACAGAGTGGAAGACTGAAAAAGGGGGCAGAATGTCAGGTTAAGATAAAAGCTGAACAGATGAGTTTTAAGTTGTTTTATTAAAGGAATGAATCGAGTCAGCTGATCTAATTAATTTAGGGAGGTCATTCCAAAGTCCAGGTGCTATAGAGATGAAGGCCCTGTCACCAATAGAGTGCAGGTTAGTATGGGGCACAACAAGATTGCCAGAATTAGAGGACCTTAGCGGGCAAACAGAAACGAAGTGATGGAGAAGGTCACTGATGTAGTCCATTGCAGGTGCTATTTAAAACTTTGTAGGTTAATAATAGAATTTTCTATTCAATCCTATAAGACACCGAGAGCCAGTGGAGTGAAGCTGGATGGGTGTGATGTGCTTGCTGTTGCTGATCCGTGTTATGAATCTTTCAACAGAGTTTTGAATTAACTGGAGCTGTGATATAAGATTTGAAAATGTAAGGGTGCTCTGTACATAGATGGATGTCTTCATGATTTAAAAGAAGTATACAGAAAAGACAAATTGTTATTATTAAAGTATTCTTGCAATGGCCAATTTCCTTTATCCAATTAAAAAATACATGTACTGTCTAAATACTGTATTGCTTCCAGCTTGTCATTTTGATAAGACCTTCAGTCTATTCAAAATGACTGTTTTGTTTTACATATGCCTGCACATCACAGAAATAAAGGAAATACACTTGATCATGCTACTAATTATTAAAAGGTCAAAACAGAACCAACTCTCTTCTTCATGGATATTATAACTTTTAATGATTTTCACAATGTCATATCAACACAACATAAAGAATGTTACATTTATTTATAATAAGTGCAATTACAAAACAATTAAGATTCTTGCTGCAGTCTATCTTTAATAGGGCATTGCTTATATGATTTATGCTGTTAAAAGACATGTAAACCTATTAATCATGTCTCCCAAAACATTTTCCTGGTGGACCAGTCTATTAATACAATAGAGTTTTTAAAAATACCTGCTGTAAATATTTAGAATAAAGCATCTAATACATTGCCAATTCCTTGTACTTTCTGTATGTACAGTATTCAATATAACAACATAGTTTGTCCATTGTCTAAATCTGCTTAATTTGGTGCAAGGTTGTAGGGGCCAGAGACAATCTTGGCAGCACTTGGTACAAGGCAGGAATCATGTCTAGATAACAGGGCAAACCATCACAGAGACTTTAATTATTTCTTATAAGTGTTGCTTATTTCTATAGTTTGTGCAGATATTTCAAAAAGAACTAACAAATGAGGATCATTGTGAGTAATAAAAGAGTTTAGAATAAAGACTGTTAGTGCTAGATAAAAACTTAATGAATTTTGTTTAATTTTGAATAAATGTTGTATTTTTCAGGAGCAAAATTATATAAACCCTGAAATGTTTTACGAGTTACAGCATGTAGACTTATTGACCACACATATTTAAGAAGATAATAACTCTGATGGTCCAAAATTTTATAAAAATATTTTGTCAATAATTGATGTTTGACACTAGCAGGGTGCCAAGGTAGTTTGTTTAGCATAAGTAGTTTTGCAGTAGATTCATTCTTAAATCAATTTTATTTGACTAAGTCATCATTTTTAGGGTATTATTGGTGATAGTTAGAACTGTTTACATCTTTGCATATATAAACTAAATAAAACATCACTCTCATACAGTATGATGGTGTAAATGTTACCCTTATTCTAATAATTATTCTTACAGCAGTAAACATAATAATAAGAAAATATTATACACAGCTGACACATTTAAATTATTTCCTGTTTACAAAACATAATCAGACTTTATATTAAATATTATAAAGCTTAAATCTATAAAAACAGTAAATACTCTCCCTTTATGCAGTGTTTTTCATGAGGGCAGAGTCTGAAGGTTTAGAAATTACTCTGTAAAAAGTAAATGCATAGTAGAGATTTGCCTAATTATTTTATGTGTTGTTTACTATTTTCTTCACGTCAACAACAACAACATTTATTTATATAGCACATTTTAATACAAATAATGCAGCTCAAAGTGCTTTACATGATGAAGAAAGAGAAAAAAGACAAAATAAATAAGAATTAAAATAAGGGACCACTAATTAACATAGAATAAAAATAAGGTCCAATGACCAGGGAGGACAGAAAAAACAAAAAAACTCCAGACGGCTGGAGAAAAAAATAAAATCTGCAGGGGTTCCAGGCCATGAGACCACCCAGCTCCCTCTAGGCATTCTACCTAACATAAATGTCAAAGTCCAATTCAGCACATTCACTTCTCTTACTTGTTATTTGCCTAACTGAAGCATTGCATTTCAATGAATGTTTCTGGTTTATTCTTTAAATATGCTAGTCACAGTATTTAAAAACCTATTTATTTCCTAACATATATTTTCCTGTAAAATGCCTGGCTAACAAAACTACTTAAAGTTTCATCATTTTATCAAGTCCAATTTTAAACTGCTGGTAAACAGAATATTACTCAACACAATTTCTATATTAATAAAATGAATATGGATTACATCCTTGCTGGACTTTGCAGATGTAACTGAGATATTAATAAATGAAAAACTGAAACATTTTTAAAGATTTTCTAAATCCCTTACAAACTCTTATATTACAGTTAACACTGACAAAGCCTATGTCTGCTCCATCTTGTGGAAGGTAGATACCAATCAATAGCAGAGTACAAACTTACCAATACTAGAGCAACATCTGCAGCTATAGGTCATACACACCCACACCTTTACTAATCAATTACTAATCCATGCTCCCACTCCTGCTTTTAGGAGCCTGTTGGACCCACCACCACTGATAATGTTTCTGAGGGATGAGCTTGGCAGATGAGGACAAAACACACAGAAAGAAAGAGGATGGTGAATAGGTGCACAGTGCTTTTATTAAAATAAATCAAAACAATAGTGCCCAAAAGTGCAGTACAAAAGGTTCACTAAATAAATAATCCATAAAAATAGAGGAGATGTGGATCAAATAATTAAAGAATCCATAAAAAATAGGTCAAACCTACTGGCATGAAACTCTTGTTACATGCCCGGTGCCTCTTCTTAAACCAACACCTCCTCTGTTTATCCTGGAAGACACCTCCCAACAGAGGAGATGTCCTACCGGCAAGTGCAGCCATCTGCCCACTGCAAGTCCTGGTCCCTACTGGTCCATGGCTCCACTCAGGCTCAGGTCCTCCCTGAACCATGGCTCCAGAGAGGCTCCCCATCTGAACCTTTGACTCTTACTGCCTCGTGGTGAGTCACGACTGCCACTAGCCCTCCAGCTTCAAAAAATCACTCAGCCAGAGTGACCCACTTCATCTACCCCAACGCCGACTGTACACTCAATTCTATCTCATCAAGGCTGGTTGTCTTCTCTCTTTCTCTCTCTTGAGCTTGTTCACTTCCTCACTCACTCCAGTACTGGCTTGCTTGCTCACTCCTGCCTTATCTCTCCATCTCTTAACCTCCTTCCTTTTTCCTCAGTTCACGTTTTCCGATCACACTCGCATTTCCCTTTTAAAACAGGGATGTGGCACAGTTATGGCAATCAGCAGCTCTCGGCGCCAGTTAGGGTCATCTATGCACTAAGTGCAGGGCCATCCCCTCCCACATCGCACATGGGAACCACTCTTGCCATGCTACCACACCCTCTACACAGAGATGCGAGTGTGGTGATTGTTTATTTAAATGATGCCAATCAGCTACGGACCTCACTTTACCACAGGATGAAAAACTGGTGTTTGCTAGAAATAAATATATATAGACATTGAATCAATGTGCAGACACTACACAATCTGAAACTGAAACTGTCAGGTTGGAACAATAAAAACATCTATTTACAGTATATAGCCCAATTTTCATATAAAAACTATAGCTCTTTACAAGTAAAAGAAAATTACAATTTCAAAGATAAGTAAAATAAAAGTCCCTAATTGAATTAAAGCATAAATTAAATTACTTTTGACCACAGACAATTTTTAAGTGCTAAAAAGTTATAATTAGTGTTAACTGGTGAAATTTGCCAAAATGTATATTGCAGCAAATTTGTTGGGTTCTCCAGTGATCTAAAAATTCTCAGATCCGCCTACTTCAATAAACTTATTTTTTACCAAGTACATCAGTATACATTTTGAGTCTAGCATAACATCACAGAGCTGTAGCAGCCAATGTTAGATGGGACAGCCTCACCCAAGTATATAACGCAGATACCCATCAATGGGTATGTCTACCCTTACTTATAATGCATGATCCAGTTCTGCAAAAAGTGTGTCGAGTGTCTGACATAGAAGCAAAGCTGTCAGTATAAAAGTGCACAGATAGCATAAATTATACATGTGGAAAGGAGAACACACGAAATGGTACATTGTGGATGGAGTGATGAGCGAGTGAATGTAGCTCACATGCAGTGTTTTCACAGACACAGCAGACATGCAAAGTTTTGAAAGTTCCTAAAGCCTTTCTGCCTACCATGCTACTTGGTAGCATATTACAAGTGTCTATGGTTATCTATGTAAAGAAAAAATTCCTAATGTATGTGCAAAATTTACCTTTAACAAGATTCCAACTGTGTCCCTGTGTCCTTGACGAACTCATTTTAAAAAAACGGTTTTGATCCACTGTACTAATTCCCTTCATAATTATAAACACTTTAATCGTGCCACATCTTAATCTTCTTTTGCTTAAATTGAAAAGACTCCGCTCTTTTAATTTTTCTTCATAATTCATCGCCCATAGCCCTGGAATGAACCCAGTTGCTCTTCTAGTGCAACCTTTTACAATGCTGCTATGTCCTTTTTGTAGCTTGGAGACCCAAACTGTACACAGTACTCAAGATGAGGCCACACCAGTGCATTATAAAGCTTGAGCAGAACCAGCTAGGATTTGTACTCCACACATCATGCTATATAACTTAACATTCTGTTTGCCTACTTAATGGCTTCTGAACACTGTCGGGAAGTTGATAGCGTAGAGTCCACTATGACTCCTAAATCCTATTTATAAGGTGTACTCTTGATATTCAAACCTAAAATGTTTACTTCCTATGTGTAATAGTTTACATTTACTGACATTAAATTTCATCTGCCACAAATCTGCTCAAGCCTTTATGCTGTCCTAATCTTTCTGCAATGATTTAACTGATTCCATATTATCTTCCATTCCACCTATCTTGGTATCATCTGCAAACTTAACCAGCTTGTTACTTATATTCTTATCTTAATCATTTATATATATTAAAAATAGCAGCGGCCCTAGTACTGGCCCTTGTTTCACAGTTGTCTGCTAAATATATCTGGAGAACAAAACTCCAGCAGGAGAGGTTTATTGGGGTAAAAAAGATATACAAATGCAGTCAAGAAGAAGCCAAAGGAGAGCCACGGTGATTCACTGCAAGGTACCAACTTTTAATGGTGTTGCCCGTTTGAAAAATTAAAAAAGAAAAATATCAATCACATTTTCTGAATAGAATTTCAGAGTTGCAACAACATGGTCATTTGAAAGTGCACCAGTTTAGGAAAAGTCAAAGGAGGACGGGAGTGTCACATGTACATTGATGTACATTGATGAAATAAATACAAATATAACAACACAATGCTGATTAGTGTCAGCCATGACACTACTTGTTTTAAATTATTTTATCATTTTCCCTCTTTGAGCAGCTCACCACCATGCAGTTTGAGAACTGAGGGGTGGGGCTGCATGAGGCGAGCATTTTACAGTTTAAGATGATTGCATCACACAGTGAAATCACTTTTGCAGGTTTTTATTACCATTTGATATGAGAATTGTGTGTGACCACAGTTGATCCAGCATTTCTCTGACTTCTGTCTGTGTGAAAGTGTGTTTCCTCTGTAACTGACCCAGCTCTAGAATGTGACAATGCAGTCCAATACGTGACGTAACTTTATCTCACCGAGATACAGTGACACTGTGGTTAGTACTGTTGCCTCAGAGCTCAGATTACATTTTTGGCCACAGTAATTGGTCCAGCATAGTTGCCACATGCTTACCTAAACCTGGTGGGCACTTATTACACCACTGCACCCTTAAGATTTACTCAAAACTAACTGTTTCTCCTTCCCCATGATTTCATTGAGTTAGATAAAATTCCCAAACTTTATCACATTCTTCAATGAACTCGAGGTGGCTTGCTCATCACTAGTTATAATAGCAAAAGTTTAATAAAATATATTTTTAAATAGCCTGGGAAGGGAGAAAAACATTCTAGAAAGCATAACTGAGGCAGATATTTATTAATTGTTATGATGCAATGTCTTTAACAATTTGATACATTTGGTTTTATGATATATGTAGCATTGACATCCCTCCAAATGTAAAAGGTATGCGGCAGAGTATTCAAAGTTGGGAAACCCTATATTGCAGGTCAGAAAGGTTTTTGTGCTTAAGATGATTTTTTTTGGTTTGTGTGATTTTATATTTTGAAAGATTTATTTTGAAAATGGTTTCTGGAATATGTGTTTGAGTTTGATTTTTTTTGAGAAACTTTATAAGAATTGTATTTGTTTGAGAAAGATTTAAATTTTCTTCATTCATGTTTTTTGTGCATCATACAGTATTGCAATTTTAGAGGCTCCTATGGGCTGATAATGGATTTCTAAGGGATCTGGTTTCTAGGGATGTTTTCCCGGACTCACATCATGAAGACTTACTAATAAATTACAGTGCAATACAGGAATTCCTTTTACTGAGATAAGGATTTGATGAGTAAACAAGTGTGGTGGTAAGGTAGTTTTAATGTTGATATTTTAGCTTTGACACAAACTGTAACTCTGTTGTCTCAGTTACTGTTTTCACTGAAGGAAATATCCTCCAAGCCACCACTTTTATTTTCCTGGTTAACAGAATGAACAAATACAAAATTAGGAGAAACTATTAAGCCATGTTTCACTAAAAATTAAAGTGTCAGTTTTTTTTATATGGGGCCCGAAAATATGACCCTAGTTCAAGCAGTTTCCCCTCTGACAACATTAGGAAACAACAAGAAATCATTCAATACCTTTGACTGGCTATGGCTAATGTTAATTATGGCTTGCAGTACTAGGCGTTTTGAAAATTGATTTGGTATGCCTTTCGACGTGCAGAACGCAAACACTTGAAAAGGACACAAAAGTCTTGTGAACAGACAATGAAAAGGTTACGAACAACAGAGTCTTCACTGTTTAGAACTGTACATCCTGGAGGTCAGCTGGTTAGATAGGAAAGCTGAGGGTGATATTTGAAACTTCTTGTACTGCCAGGAGACATGCCTTCTGTTCCTGTATTTTTTCCTGATATATGAGGAATAGAGGAATCTCATTTACCAAACTGCAGAGTTAATCGTTGACACACTAAAGTTCATAGCTGTCGGCTTCAGAAAGGCAGATATACTATATACTTGGAAGAGCAAGATTCACAATTCACAATTGATTTTATCAGGGCTAGAAAGCCCATAACAAGTCGCAAGCTACTATCCAAATTTCTCGCCCAACCAGTACATTAGTGAGTAATTGCATACAAACAACAAGCAAAAAAAAAAAAACATACAATATAACCCTATGCTGACACAACAAAGTAACACCCCCCCCCCATCCTGCTTGATATATAACACTGTAAACAGATAATTCCATCACTACTATAAAATGAATTATTTACAGTCCACGTAAGAGCCAAATGGATGTTAAGTGCAGGAGGGAGGATGTCCAGTGAGTTATAGACAATGTGCCAATGACAGTCCTGATGTAAAAGTGAATATTTAAACGCTAGTGGTAGGTCTCAGGTCTGTAAATGGATTAGGAAAAACTGATTAGTGTCTTACACTGCCAAAAACAGTTGTTCTGATCTCCCACCACAGCTGGATGTAAAGGCAGGGATTCACTTTCCCAAATTAACTGATATAATTGCAGTTTCTCACTCAATGCCAACTTCTCACTCATGTCAAAAAGAAAATTTCACAAAACAAGACACAATTTTCCCTGGGTCCCCACTCCTCTTTTAAATATTCACACATCAACCAAGATTCAGTGGAGACCCACACAGCTGACTGTAAAGACATCTTAAAGGGGAAGAAAAACCATTCTTGGCAAGACTCGTGCACATTTATATAGCAAAACAACTCTTTCTCCTTTTTATACCAGAGCAAAAACTTCAGTTGTTATGAGACCATTATAAATGGATTTATTCTTTATTATTTTTTCTTCTGTTTTAATACAATAATGTTTATCATCAGATTATAGTTAATGTAAATTTTAATATTTTACAGTTGCCTTCATACTATGAGAAATAATTATGGGCAATAGAAAATTATGTTTTTATGTCTGGTTAATTTTTCTTTCAGTATTTGGAGACTCCTCACACTTCTTTAAGAATGAGAGTTAGTGGAGCCATTCTCGTACACAAAAGCCAGTACATTTCTTAAAGTAAATTGTCTAAATTAAGTGAGAACTGTGCCGAGGTCAGTAACAGAATATTAAAATTAAACTCAAATTTTCTTCCTTTTTCTTTTGCCCTAAGTACCAAGATATTACTTTACTTTTCCCTAGATGTGTTATCTTTATTCATCTCATTACTTTGTCTTTTCTTTCTAAACACCAATATTTTGTTTTGCCTGACTCCCAGAAGGTAGGTTTGCCTTTGTTCTTTCTGCAGTAGCACTAGAGTTTTTTTGTTGTTTTTCTCTTCCAAAGCACATTTTTCTAATCACTGTACGTTTTCTACAAACAAGCAGTATCACCTCCTTCCACTAAAATCTTAGTACTTAATACTCCATTTGCTTGTATTTCTAAGGTGTCAATGATAGATTGGCCATCTTTTTTCCTACAAGGTTTTGTTGGTAGTTTTTTTGTTGTCTTCATAGAGAGTTAATGCTGGGGGCTGTTAAAAACAGGGCCTGTTAAAGCCCATGTAGGCAGCTCTTGTGTGATTTTGAAATAAATTGTTGTTGTTGCTTACATGCAAAATGCAGGGTGTAACATCACACACACATCAGGGTACAAGAGCATGGTTATAAAACCTGTGCCACGGCATAGCACTAACTGTGTTGATGTAAGAATAAAATTCTAACAAAGACAAAACTTAAAAACAGATCTCTGTATTATAAAAAAAAAAATCTTTGGGAGGGAGACTAGGGAAACGAGACGTGATCTTCTCAGAAGACAATTTGAAGTTCCGCGAGAGACACATTAACTTGCTCACAGCTGTTAAAACAACCACAAGCGAGAAGCAAAACACGCAGCTCGCCAGCAGCAGAAAGTCAGCAGATGATCCGACCGGCTCTCCTTAGTGTGTGTTCAGCCCCCCCTTCACAACATGAGCGGCAAAGACACGAGGTGGCAAATGGACAGCTTCTGTACAGGCTTTTAAATGATCAGCGGGCAGTGTGACAAACAGAACATGCAGCTTGCCAGCAGCAGCAGAAAGACAGCAGATGATCTGACGGCATCTCCTTAGCGTGTGTTCAGTCACGCCCCCCCCCCTTCACAACGCGAGCAGTGTTATACATCCTGCAAGAAAGAGATTTTACCACATCCACGGCCGGAAATAACTGACAAGTATTGTTTTTACAAAAGATTTAAGGTAAAAGTGAAAATAATGCATATGTAACAATTTCCATGAAATTAACAATCTCTTTAAATTGTATATACAATAAACAAAAACTGGGGGTGGGCAAGCAAAGCGAGTAAGAGGCAAAGCCCCCTAGTATTTTAAATGACTAAAACATAAGCAAAACAGTGAAACACACTCAAATGTTCTTAAGTTCCTGACGCTTAAAAGACACTGACACATTTAAATGATGTCTTAAACATGGAAGCCTTTTCTGTTCACTTACACAATAAAAATGTAATTTGTTAGTGTGGTTTTGAGTTGAAACAGCCTTATACTGATTACCAAAATTCCTCTAAATTAGTATAACCTGCTGTTCTCAGCAGAGAGATCCCATGTTTGTTGGCATCATGTGTCAGGTTCCACAAGTAAACCACCAGACACCTGGGACCTTGTTTACTAGGCATTCGCAGAGTCTTTTCTATGAACATCTCAGCATTTATCAAAAGGAACATGATTATTTGGTGTGGCCAAGTCCCATGTCAGCTTTGAATTGGCATGCATAAATGTTAACAGCTGGTACAGCATTATTGGAGCTGAATTCCTGTAAGTTTGCCCTGAAGGAATTGAATTTATCAGTGTAGGGGCAAGCAGCACCATCTTGCATAAGTCAAAGTAATACAGGGCTCTGCAGCCCCATAGCACCTCCAGTGTCAGAGGACAAAAAAGTAAATAATTAAGTCTCTTAATTTACAAACTATACTGAAATCAGCTAACACTCATAGCTTTCTCACTTTTTAAATTTAAATGCACATGGTTACATGCTGCTCATACTAAAAGCTAAACCTGTAAACTGAAGCCCTTCCAGTTCCACTGAGAAATCTAATGGCAGCCATACAGACAACAACTTGGAAGAATCAGATATTAACAATGTTGGCAGTGGCAAACAGAAAAATACCATTTATTGAAATTATGTATTTTATTAGAAGTACAATTTTTTACTTTCTTAAAATCTGTTTAAAGTACTTTTTTTTTTAATATGCTAAAAAATATTTTGAATGTGGGTGTATTTTTAATGCAGCTTTTTGGTGACCTGTTTAGAAGTGTTTTCTATTTAATTATTCTTTATTTATTTTAATAAAATTACAACCTTTTAGTTGAAAAATCCTGTGAATTCTCACAAAATAACTGAAAGTTTGGGTTTTCGATTAAGAATGCAATAACACATGCCGTAAAGGAATAATTCTCCCCAAAATTATATATTTTTTTATATGCTCCTTACCGCATGTATGTAGTTTGTAGTGATGGCAATCTCGTGTAATCTCGTGTTTGCAGGCAGAATGAGAGAAAACAGTTTATGATATAATGGATTGTAATGGCAAGCAGTTTTGTCCAATAAGAAAAAATGTAAAAATTGTCAATGGGAAAAAGACAGGAATTTTAATGTCACTCATGTTACACAGTCCACATGTTGAATGTTCAAAACGTGCAAAATCCATAGATTTTTGCTTTGCACCCTGTCACACCATAACCTATCGTCTTTGAGAGAGGAGCAGAAGCTTCAGATTCGTCAAAAATTTTGATCTCTAGTTTTCAGCAGATCTCAGCGTTTCATGGTTCCCTGATACCGAAAACATTAATATCTCGATGATGGATGTGTATCTGTGTGTGTGTGTGTCACAGTTTTTTGAGGATAGTCTACAGCTAAAATGGCTGGTTGCAAAAATACCAAACTCAAAGCTTAAGCCTGTTATGACGGTGTGCTGATTAGTTTTTGAGCCAAATCATGCAAGAGAAAGAGGCACTCTAGAGGAACTCTCAAATACCGTAATTCTGCTTATGAATTCCTCATAATGACCTATTTTATGATCAGAAAGATCAGCATCAAAGCGGTAAATAATTACTGAAATATTATAGAATAGTTTGGGTAACTTGGTTCAGAGGACGCAAAGCCTACTGACACTCATGTGCAAATTTTTAAATAAAATATTATTAATTCTTACTTCTGGAAAAATCAGTGTAGAATATACACAGAAAAGGTGTATTCCCATAATCATTTAGGTGACTTTTGCTCCTGAGAATGTTTGAAACTTTACAAATGGTTTTATACCCTTGCCCTGATCTATGCCTCACCACAATTTGATGCAGAGGTCTACAGAGAGTCTCTTGCACTTCATGGCCTGGTTTTTGCACTGACATGGAGTGTGAATTCGCAGACCTTACATACACAGGTTTGTGTCTTTCATAACTATCTCCAATCAATTTAATTTGCCACAGGTAGGCTTCCAATCAAGTTCTAGGCATATCTTAAGGATAATTATAGCAAACACATCTAACTACAGTTTGGAATGCCACAGCTAAGTGGCCAAATAGTTACATAACTGAGAGATTTCAGTTTTTTTATGTTTAATAAATTTGCAAAACTTTGTGAAAATGTTTTTACTTTGTCATTATGGGTAATTAAGTGTAGGTTGAAAGGCAAAATGGCAAATTTATCAATTTAAAATTAAATCTACAACACAGTAAAGTGTGCATAAATTGAAGTAGTCTGAACACTTTTTAAATCCACCATATATGACACAAAAGTGTTGACATTTGCTAGCATAACATAACTGTGAATTACATAAGGATACTATAAACCCAATCATTAAGATGTACAGTACATCAGCAACAGGAAAAATCATTACATAAAACTTGTAAGAGCCAATCTTAGAAAGTTAAAGTTTTGAGTTAAACTCATATTAATGTTTGCTTAATTTGAATAAAATATAAATTTCTTTCATAGTCATAACTTATGGTATAGTCTTTTCCCCCTATAAGTTAGCAAAAGATAGAACCTTCTTACTATAACTGAGTAACAGTGTGATAATAAGTTCAGTTTTGTTTAGAACAGGTCCCAGTAAAGAGGGACTTGAAAGACCCATTTTAAGCTTAGAAATGGGATAAGCATACAGTTTTCTGACCGTTTTGAAATGGTTCAGAAATGTTAAGCAAATAGTAACGATTTGAGATGTAACAAGATTAAGCTTAGAATTTAACTTTTCTTAACATTAATTTTTTTTTCTTTTTTTTTGCTATTTTAATTTCCTTATTTTTGTGTAAACTGTTTTACTTTAAAACTTAACTAAACTTTAAAAAACGAAGATACTTTGTCTGTGGAATCATTTCTGCGCGTCAGGCTTTTGTTGAATCCCATTTTTTGAGTTGAAGCTGCAGAACTTTGATAATTTTGGGAAAAACGCAGCTACATTTTCGTCAGAAAACTTGCTAAGGCCTGAACTGGAATCTACCATCTAAGAACAGAGGACATTTCTGCTCCAAGATTCGTCAACGAAGAAAAAGAACTGAATCATTCAGAAGGTACTGTGCTCTTGTCTACTATCTTTGCATGATTATAAATGAAAGCAAGGTCGCCGCACCTTGAGAAGATTTGAGAGACTGTGATATTATAAAGAAAGACGTCTTGAAAAGAGACATTTTGGATGATTGGATGAACTTTGGTCTGAGTCATTGAAGCTTTATTTCGAGGAAGTAATTGCTTTGTTGGAATATCCCGATTGTGACGAAATTGCTGTCAGGAAACGTCCTGTCATTTGCTCTAATTGTTGTCATGGCAACGTCTAAACAGAGCTCAAGTGAGATTGGCAGTGATCTGAGTTCAGACTCGAAGTCAGAAAATATAATTAGAGATCTTAAAGATCACATAAGTCAGAGGGAAGATAAGCTTTCCGTGTTCATAGCTGAGATCGAAAGTCTTAAAAACATTCCAGAAAACTGCTTAATAGTGGCTAAAAGATTTGAAGATTTTCGTGCGACGCACAGAGAGCTAGAAGAACTATATGAAAAGCTACTTTCTACGTTAAATAAGGAGGGAGCGATTCAGAAACAGAAAACGACATTCGCCGAAGGCTTTAAGAAATGGAATGAATTCGCTGTCGCTACTACAGCGAGGCTGGAAGACGCAAATAGACTGTTAGCACATAAAGCTGATGAACAGCTAGTTAATCAGTTCGGAGAGATGCAATTTTAAGAACGGGTTTGTTTAAAGTCAAAAAAACGAAAGACGTCACCTCAATTAAAACATACTCTTGATGTTAAACTTGATTCTTTAGCTCAGAAAACCGCGGCCACATCATCACCTTCCACACTTGACAGAATTCTAAAAAGATTAGATAAATTAGAGTCTGAAAGGCAGGTTCAGTCATTAACTGCCTCAGGACAGCCACCATTATATGGACCCGGTCTTATTGATATACTTCAGAATCAAGCTGAAAGCCAAAGGGTGGTTGTCGAAGCTACAAATCTGTTAGCTCATCAGTGGGAGAAACAAATTAAACCTCCAGCACCACGTACAGAAGTACCAATATTTAATGGTGATCCTCTGACGTATTCATCATTCATTAGAGCTTTTGATTATGCTGTAGACAAAGCGTTTGAAAATGAACAAGATAAACTGCATTTTTTAGAACAATACACTAGAGGTCGCCCTCAAGAACTCATTCAATCTTGTATCGGACTTTCGCCTGAAGAAGGTTATCAAAAGGCACGACAACTGCCGAAAACCTACTATGGAGATAGTGGTCAGATATATAGAGCACACATTAAAAAAATTATGAACTGGCCTCAGATAAAGTCAGCAGAAGATGGAGGAGCATTGGTAGATTTAGCTCTCTTCCTCGGTCGTTGTATGAATGCAGCACCTACTTCAGGAGGAAATCAGAATGAATTCGATATAGGTGAAAATCTACATAATCTACAAAACTTCCATATGAACTGAAACAGGAGTGGTTATCAGTTGCTTGCAGTACTGAGAGAAAAGAAAAAAGAAACGTAAAATTCAATGATTTAATAAACTTCTTACACACACAAGCACAGAACGCCTCTCATTCAATACATAGCATGGCTATACAAAGCTACAACTACATAGAAAAGGGAGAGAGGAATGACAAAGGAAAGCCTTCTATGAATTTTAGTCTAAAAAAGGGAAGTACCTTTGCCACAAATATCACAGAATTTGCTGAAAAGGAAACTCAGGACACATTAATCAAGAGGTCTGTCACAGGCACTTATGCCTTTAAAAAACCTTGTGCCTTTTGTAGCGACCAGCATATCAATGCTGAATGTAAAAAAATCAAAGAACTGCCACATTAAGAAAGAATTGATTTTTTAAAATCTAAAGGTTTATGTTTTCACTGTCTCAAACAGGGTCATCAAGGTAAGAACTGTAATGAAAGAATGAAATGTCAGACATGTTCCTTACAGCACCCAGATATCCTGAACATTAAAAAGGACAGCGGAGCAGCTTCTAAAGCTACGGCTAGTGTGGCAACATCTACAGAAATGGAAACCAAGACTGGAACTTGTACCTTTAATGGGGCCGGAGAAGAATGCGCACTTCAAGTACTGTAGTTCCTGTTAAAGTAAAATCTAAGAAAAGTGAAAGGTATGTAGAAACATACACCTTTATAGACCTCGGCAGTACAGTAACAATTTGCACTGAGAAGCTCCAGAGACAATTAAGCCTTCAAGGGAGAAGAACACAAGTATTTCTCAAAACTATAAGTAATTATGATGATGATTCAAAAAATGCTAACCCAATGTTCTGTCTTATCAGATTTACAAGTCTGTGGTCTCAATGACGTTGAATATATTGATTTGCCAAAGGTCTTCACACAGGTCTCCATTCCAGTGAACAGAGAAAGTATTCCACTACAAGAAGATATCGATAAGTGGGCATATCTTAAGGAGGTACGTCTATCTCATATTAACTCTGAAGTTGATCTTTTAATAGGAATCAACTATCCAGAAATCTTCAAGCAGTCACGACTCATACCTAGCCAAGGAGGTGGACCTCACGCCATGAAGACTGCACTTGGATGGGTAGTTGGTGGACCATACAAAGAGATAGATGACCTAGCGAAACAAAGTGGTAAGATGTCTAAACATTCCATCAATCGTGTGTCAATAACAGAAATTGAAGATATGCTGCTGCAACAGTATAACACAGATTTTCCAGAGCGCAACTGTGAAGAAAAAGAGGAAATGTCACAGGAAGACATCAAGTTCATGCGCATAGCTTCAGAATCTGCAAGACTGGTAGGTGACCACTATTGTTTAAATTTGCCTATGAAGGATGAAACACTTAAAATGCTGAATAACAGCTGTATTGCTGAACAGCGTGCTATTGGACTCAAAAGAAAATTGAGCAAAAATTCAGGTTTCCACGAAGACTATAAAGCCTTCATGAAAGACATTATAGACAATGGTTATGCTGTTAAGATTCCTAAAGAAAGCCTGAATTGCAGTGAAAACAGGGTGTGATACATCCCACATCACGGTGTGTATCATCCAAAGAAAAATAAGATTTGAGTAGTCTTTGACTGCACTGCCACCTACCAGGGGATTTCACTTAATGAACAATTACTTAAAGGCCCTGACCTAACTAATACACTCATTGGCGTCCTTACAAGATTCAGAAAGGAGCCAGTAGCCTTAATGGCAGACATTAAGTCAATGTTCTACCAAGTTAAGATACAAGACAAAGACACTGATCTTTTACGTTTTCTATGGTGGCCTGAAGGTAATCTGAGTAAAGATCTAGAAGAATTCAAAATGACAGTACATCTTTTTGGTGCTACTTCTTCACCCAGTTGTGCTTCTTATGCTTTGCGTAGAACAGCCGAAGATGCCAGAGATACATTTCCTGAGGAAGCTGTTTACACCGTTCTCAACAACTTCTACGTAGATGACTGTTTAAGGTCAGTGTCAACAGAAGAACAAGCAATAAAGCTGGCAAAGGACCTCCAAGCTCTATGCCTCAAAGGGGGATTCCATTTGACTAAGTGGGTGAGTAACAACAGAACAGTTCTATCGTCCATACCAGAAGAAGACAGAGCTCACAAACAAAAGGACTTAGATTTGAGCCACAGTCTCCTTCCCACAGAGCGTGCCCTGGGCATCCAGTGGTGCACAGAAACTGACAGTTTCAAATTTCAGATTAAGTTGCAAAACAAGCCCGCTACAAGGCGTGGTATTCTGTCTGTTGTTAGCTCAGTTTATGATCCACTTGGTTTTCTAGCACCTGCCTTAATGCCAGCAAAGCTTATTCTGAGAGATTTATGTAAGGAGAAATGTGGGTGGGATGAAGAAGTAGAAGTCAAACATATTCAGAAATGGAAAAAATGGATGGATGATTTGCAGTTACTCACAGACTATAAAGTGAACAGATGCTTCAAACCTATTGGGTTTGGAACCATAAAGACAGCACAAATGCACCATTTTTTAGATGCTAGTGAAGATGGATATGGCACTGTCACTTATCTTGTTTTAACAAATGAAGAGGGCAAAAGGTATTGTTCATTCCTGATGGGCAAGTCAAGAGTTGCCCCATTAAAACAGGTCACAATTCCAAGAATGGAGCTGACAGCAGCCGTTGTAGCAGTTAAAATGGAAAAAATGCTTAAAGGTGAGCTTCAAATGCCCTTACGAGAATCTACATTTTGGACTGACAGCACCACGGTGCTAAAATACATCTCAAATGAAAACATTCGATTCAAGACCTTTGTTGCCAACAGAATCTCCGTGATCAGAGATCATTCACAACCTTCACAGTGGAGGTATGTCACATCTGTCCTTAATCCGGCTGATCAAGCTTATAGAGGGCTAAGCATAGAAAACTTTCTTAAGAGCACCACATGGTCACAAGGTCCAAGTTTCTTATTGAAGTCAGAACGCGGGTGGCCAAAAAGACCAGATCAACTGAATGATTCACTTTTTGAAGAATTTCCAGAAGAATTAAAAGCTTTAAAGAAAAAGACTTGTGTTAAAAAGAACAGTCAAATCTATAAACTAGACCCGATCATACAAGAAGGAATACTAAGAGTAGGAGGAAGACTCTGTAAAGCTGCAATGCCTGAAGAAGCTAAACATCCCGCAATTCTACACAAGCATTCACATATTGCTTCTCTCATATTGCAGCACATTCATAAACGAATCGGTCATTGTGGGCGCAACTATGTGCTCGCATAACTTCGCCAGAAATACTGGATACCTCAAGCAAATTCAGCTATCAGAAAAATAATTTCAAAGTGCACAACATGCAGAAGATACAATGCGAAAGTAGGTGAGCAAAAAATGGTGGATTTGCCAGAAGACTGCCTAGCATCAAACCAACCACCGTTCACTAATGTTGAAGTTGATTATTTTGGCCCCTTCCTAGTCAAAAGAGGAAGAAGTCTAGTCAAGAGGTACGGAGTAATCTTCACATGTCTAACAACCAGAACTGCGCACATAGAGATCGCACATAGCTTAGACACTGATTCTTGTATCCAAGCCATACTCCAGTTTACGGATAGAAGGGGATAAGTTAAAATCATGCGCTCAGACAATGGAACAAATTTCGTTGGAGCAGAAAGAGAGCTACGAGAAGCTATTAAAAAATTGGAACACACAAAAATCAATGATGCTATGATGCAAGAACAAATCAAATGGATTTTTAATCCACCATCAGCCTCTCACCAAGGTGGAGTATGGGAAAGACAAATCAGAAGCATAAGAAAGATTTTAAATTCAACACTAAACCAACAAACACTTGATGACGAAAACCTTCCTACAATGATGTGTAGAGTGGAATCAATACTCAATAACAGACCCCTTACGAAGACATCAGATGACCCAAATGATTTGGAACCACTCACACCCAATCACTTGTTATTACTGAAGACAAAACCCGAAATACCACCTAAACTCATTTCAGAAAATGAACCATACCCAAGAAAACGCTGGAAACAATTTCAATACATGGCTGATTTGTTTTGGAAAAGATGGACAAAAGAGTATTTGCCAATACTTCAAAAACGTCAAAAATGGCTTGCACCTAGAAGAAATTTTGAACCAGGGGACGTTGTTCTAATTGTAGATAAAGCTACAGATATTCCTGGGTAATGGGTCGAGTCATCAAGACAATGCCAGATGTCAAAGGTGCAGTCAGAAGAGTTTGTGTACAGACCAAAACCAGCACACTGGACAGACCCGTGAATAAAGAAGGTTGGCATCCTTCAACATCTGCAGTAAGATGCTGCAGATGTTCTACCAGATGGTTGTGGCGAGTGCCCTCTTCTACGCGGTGGTGTGCTGAGGTGGCAGCATAAAACTATTTTTAAAAACTAAACTATATATTAATTCAATTCAGTTCAGCTTTTTTTGTATAGTGTTCTTCCCTGTGTGCATTCTCAGAGCAAGACGTTTGCAGATAAAATGTAATTACAACTTTTAATTACATAATGAATATACATAAATACAAAGATTTGCTTGAAAACACAGTAAAACATCGCAGTTGCAAACTGATTAACATAAATCGAAGCTATCAGAATAATGTATTTCCATTAACATTATCATTGGTTTATGGCCAACAGACAATTGAGATGAGGAAAACAAAAACTCCAGTTAGCAGCATCCCTGGAGAAAATAAACATCTGGAGGCTCTATAGTCAGTTGCAACATACAAAGCAAGACACAGTTACTGTCTTGAAAATTTTAGAAATAGCTGCCCCACTATTCCTAGGTGCTTGTCTAACGATAGAATCTTTTCATCCTTTGATTCGAAAACTCCCAGTATCTCAGGTGACTTTTCCATGAGCAGGACAACATCCTGGAATTAGAGCAATGGTACCAAGTGGGAGAATCAGAATAGAGGAGAGTTAATAATGGTTTGTAATTACAATAATATTTATGTATTTTTACAAGTTACTAGCCCGGGACCCTGTGTTAGGATATAGTGGGGTGGTGAACGACTGACTGACAAATTACTTAAAAACATATATGCAACATGCACAGCTTATCAGCAGGTCTAATCAAGCTATGACAAACTAAATTAGTAAGTCTTCACTCTAGTTTTTTGAAGGCTGAGATTGAAGTGGCATCTCTTATATATACCTTATACCTTGCGATTTATAGGGATTAGGGGCGCAGGACCCTGCAAAAGAGAAAATCAGCTAATACATTTTGGGCCCATGATTATACATTCTAAGTTTATTGCACTAAATAAGATGCCAAAAGTTGCAAGAAATGCTAATCACACGTGTGAGGCTGGGTGCTAATACAAAGGTGTGTGGTGTGCCCCAAAGTGCGTAGCACATCAGTTTCTTTAGTGAACTTTAACATTTTACAAAATTTTACTTGTAATAAATTTATGTATAAATTTATGGTAGCAAATAAAAAAAATGATTAATATTACATATACAAAAGAAATCCAACAAAACGCTAAGTACAAAATAATAAATGAAACTGA
Source organism: Polypterus bichir lapradei (assembly GCA_026402145.1). Classification (NCBI taxonomy): domain Eukaryota; kingdom Metazoa; phylum Chordata; class Cladistia; order Polypteriformes; family Polypteridae; genus Polypterus; species Polypterus bichir. The sequence continues at coordinate 5,913,705 of JANRMT010062842.1, read as the reverse complement.
ACACAGTTCAGTTTCACAGATGCAGATGACGGTGGTGTGGTAATGAAATGAAATCCCCTATGAACAGCCTCCTGAAAGTTATGTAGTTTTGCCTTTAACTGTATGGCTGATGTAAGTGAAGATTTGTAGAATTTGGGAGCACTTTCAGGATGAAGACGTTTTTCAGCCCATACGAAAATCACACTAACAAGCAGGTTCAGGACAAAAACATAAATCCAAAGAAAACTGTAGTTCATTGGGTGTAATTGTAATCCAATTGTGCAGTGAAGTGTTGAAACAAAAAGACACCATCAGTTGCAATCCTGCTGGCTTCTTATGGCTCACTTTAAAACTAACTCCCTCATCTTGTATCACCCAGCAGACCTTGTGGTAACCTACAAAGCTGCCCAATGATGCAGTTCTCTTGTGGTTGCTGGAATTTGGAGTCCATTTAATTAGTGCTGCTATAGCGTCATCTGTGGTTTTCCACAACACGTTGAATGACTTACAAATTTCTATTTCATTATTGATGACAACATTGTAAATAGGAACATCCACGAATCGATAACCCACAAGTCACGAGGGCCGACTGTGTAAGCTGGCACATTGATCCACAGGTTCAGTGTCCTGCAACTAAAACCTTGAACTCTCACTGTTTTATTGATCCTTTGAATCTTTGATATATATAGTTGTGTTCGGCCTGCTGAATTACACAAAAGACAGACAGGAGAGGACTGAGCAAACAGAACTTTTTTTTTGGCAGTTGTGGGAACAGAACTCAACTATTCACAAAGGAGACAACCTCCTAGTTTTTTCTGTTATAGCAACTCCAATTCATGAGTTTAAAAGAACTTTTAGATGTCTTACTTGGGAAGACTCAACTAGAGAACAAAGGGCACAGCAGAGGCAGGTACCAGGTCAGAGGCAGTCTGTACCGGACAAGACAGAACAGGACAACAAATGAGTTAACTGAATTTTAAAAACTTGCAATAGCTTGCAATGAGTGCTTTACACAGTAAAGCAGCTGCTGAACTGACAACTGCCATTCTGAGAGTGTGCAACTTTAGCATTGGAACAGTGTCTAACTGAGTGTTTTCCACGTAACGGAGGTGGTTGAAGTTGTATCACAGTCACACTCTCCTCATCCCCCCTTAGCTTCATTCACAGCCTTGTTTATTTAGCAATACTCTAGGGTGGGTTTTGCTAGACGAAAGAGGACTTCTGCATTAATGTGTTGAGCACCCAGATGATGACGAACAAAGTAATTATACAGTTGCAGTTGAAGGAACCACCAAGTTTGCCTTGGATTCATGTCTTTCTTTATACAGAACCATTGGAGAGGAGCATAGTCAGTAACACAAGTAAATTTGTGACCCATAAGTAATACCAGAGGACATCAACAGCCCACTGAAATGTAAGACATTCCTTTTCAATGGTTGAGTAATTGCACTCACTGGGGAGTACCTTCCTACTCAATAACATAATTGGATGTTCCTCATTATCAAACACTTGAAAAGGGACAGCTCCCAGACCAAATGAGCTGGCATTAGTAAAACTGGGATTCCGCAGAACCGGATAAGAAGACAAAGTGGCTTTCATATCAAAAAAAGACTGTTTGCAGTCATCCAACAAGATAACAGGACGATTTTTATGAGCCTTTGTAAGGTTTGTCAAGGGAGCAGCCCTGCCAGCAAAGTTAGGAATGAATTATTTGTAATAACCAGCTAGTCCTAAGAATGCAAAAACCTGTTTCAGTGTCTGAAGTCATGGATACACAGGGACCTATCAAATGTTTTCATTTGCAGTTTAATCAAGCCTTTACCCATAGCATAGCCCAAGTAATGTGTTTCCAACTTACCCAGTTTACACTTTTTTGTATCTGCTTTTAAACCTGCCTTTTTCAAGCTATAAAGTACTGACAGAAGCCATTTCAGGTGAGTTTGCTGGTCATTACTGAAAATGACAGCATCATCTAGATATATGCTCCGGAATATCTGACAAGTGGACATAGAATTTGGTTTATCAAATGTTGGTAAGTGAGAGGCTCACCAAAAAATGAGTCTAATAAACAAATACAAACCAACCTGGCTGGCAAGTACAGTTTTCTCATAACTAGAATTATATAGAGGCACCTGCAAATATCCTTTAGTTAGATCCAATGTGGAAATATATGAGGCTTGACCCAGCTCCTCCAATAATTAATCAAAACGCAGCTTTAGGTATGCGTCAAATCTAGAAAACTTATTTAATAGCCGAAAATATATACCAAAGTGAAAGGAACCATCTAGTTTTGCAAAAGAACAATAAGGCTGCACCAATCACTTTTACTTTTGTGAATTACCCCCAGCTCAAGCATCTGCTTTACCTCCTGCTGGACTACAACCCTTCTTGCTTCCAGCATGTGATAGGGACACATGTGCACCTTAACACCAGGGTCAGTAACAATTGTAACCTCAGTAAGTTTAGTTTCACCAGGAAGTGAAGAAAAAACATCACTGTTTCTGTCATTCAACACAGACAATTCAGTCTTCTGCGTGTCAGCTAAGTCATCATCAATAGCAACGTCAGACTGAGAAACTGCAGCAGCTGTCACTACAGCTTCTCCCCGATTGTGCTATTCCTTCAAAAGATTGTCATGCAAAATGTGAAGTAACTTGTACTGACTGGTTATTCTAATTTTGTAGTTCATGGGGATTATACATTCTTCTGTCACAGCCAGTCCCTGTCATTTTACCAGAAAGCTGTGTGGATCAGTCGTAACTAAAACAAGAACACAATCCCCTTTTTTGTATTCATGGAGCTTCCACTTCCTGTCATATAAATGCTTTTGTGCTTCCTGTTCGAGATGTTGAAGCTCTACAGTGATCAAGGACAATTTAAAATTTTCTCCTGCAGTGAAATGTTTTGCTCTGCAAACTTAAACTTCCACTCATTCTCTTGTTTATCCAATCATTCCTCCCTAAGAATATCTAACACCCCCGAGGGTGCCTGCCAAGAAGTAATGCAAATGGACTCAGCCTGGTAGAAAACTGTAGTGACTCCCTCATAGCATGGTTTGAAAATGGCAAAGCTGTATCCCATGATGTTGGATCCAAAATGGCAACTCGCCTAATGATTTGCTTCAACGGTTAACCTTTCAGTCAGCCCATTTGTCTGTGGATGATAAACAGTCGTGCTTAGTTTATGAGTCACAAATCTCTTACATAGCTCCTTTATCAACTGAGACATAAAATGCATATCCTGATCTTTTAGAATTTCCTGAGGTATACCAATACATGTAAAAGATTCAGAGAGTGCTTTCACCACAGCCTGTTGACTCTGCCTTCCACAAAGGCTCTGCTCCAAAGGTATTTAAGGAACAGACCTAGCAGAAGTCAACAGCCCATTATGAGACTCACTTTTAGTTTTACCTTTTCTTGGTTTTACCTACCTGCCAAATTAAACAGGGTTCAGTACCTGGTGCCTCAACTCTTTATCTTTGTGCTTTGTTTTCTTACTAAATATATATACACATGTGATTAGGGGACAGTTTCGGGGCTCAGTTGACACTGATAATTTCACTCTGAGCCAGGGATTGGTGCTGTCTTCCTCATGCTTTTGCCTTTCCCATCCTCTGATTGATGGTACAATGAAGATTGATGGTACAAAAATCTGCGATGTCACTTCTGCCTCACTCATAACTCTGCCTCTAAGTTCCAGCATCACCAGAAGATTACATAAGTTCCATCAGTCAGATGAACTAATTTCTGAGAAGACGTTATTTCAGAGCATAAGCTGTTGCACAGCCTTCTGCGCATTTTTCTATTTTTTTTTCTACTAACTCCTTTACAATATATTTGGATCACTGTCTGGTGCCCTAAGTTTTTACCTTTGTTATTTTATTTTCTTAGTACATATGTTGCTGTCTTACTGTAGTGTCTGTTTTCATGGCACATAGACAAAACATGTTTTTGGATATGATATTTTTAGGATGCCATCAGTACAAATTCTTTAAAGACTAACCAAATAATAATATGCAGAAAAACAAAAAGATTAAATATACTTATAAAACTATCCACAACATTAGATTTATGTGTGGTAATGGTAGGTTTGAAATAAAACGAAAAAAGATGAAGCAAGGAAAAGAGAGATACATTTAGCCCCTTAATTAAACAGCGTCTGCTTATTAAGGCAGCTATTTTAGTGTTGCAACTACATGCTCAATTAAGAAATCCTTACAAATGAATGCTTCTTTGCATTGGATGGCCACTTTGTGGTAGCTGGAACATTTATTGCTTGTATATTGCTTTTTATTTAACCTTTAATGATGTAATACATAACCAATATTTTAGGGATACTGTATACCTAATTTCTTCAGCGTGTTATTTAGTGCAAAGTTATGGTGATAAATGTGTCAAAATATTCTTTCACAGTTAGCTGTGTTGGCAAATATCTCATGAAAAACGGCTAATTTACTGAAAATAATTCTCTCTTGAAATATTTGTATAATAATAATGCATAAATGATTTCTTTGTAGATTTTTTGAAGGTAATTATTTTTTTTAATATGTTTCATTATTTCTGATTTCTTTCATATCATAACTTCTTGTTAAAAAATTCTTCTCAGATGACATTTTTCCTTCCCCTATGTCAAATTGAAATCTTTCGTTACAGTGCTTACATGCTATCTTGCAACCTGCTGGTTCAAAACTTTCCTAAGCTTCACTAATTTATTTTTGTGTTATATTTTTAATATAGGTTTAAACCTACAGTAGAAGCAGACTGTTCCTTTATGTTTTGATTTTGATTATCATCACAAGCATACACACATACAGTATGACAGAGTTAACTTTCATACTATATAAATGAATGTATATAGTATTAAAATAAAATATTTAACGAAAATAATTTAGATTATTTTAAAATAACACTATTGGCATATTTGATGTTTTTACTTTTTCATGTAGCCTCAAAAAGTTCAACATTGTATATATGTAGCAAAGTGTAAAATGTTATCTATAATTTTATTTATTTATTCATTTTTTTTGTTATGAACTTCCCCAAAAGTGTTGATCCCTGTAAATAGTTTATAGTATACCAACAATATAATCTGTTGTAGCACGAGCGTTAATTAGCGTCACACCTCACAACCTGCGTGCACCGTGTTTTTGGCTCTAACGCCAGGAGCGTGGTGGACGCTGTAGGGGTAGGTTGTGGTTTCAGTTTTTTTCCCGATATTTTTTTAATTTTTTCATTTACTTTGTGTTAATTTATAATCGATTTAATTTATTATTTAATAGGCAGAGGGAAGAAGACGTGTATGTGACGCTCTGCCTATTTCTTTTCTTTTGTTTTGCAAAGGTATGCTATATAAATATATATATATATATATATATATATATATATATACTCAGCAAAAAAAGAAACGTCCCCTGACTTTCAACTGTTTTTACTTTCAGTAGACTTAATGTGTAAATATTTGTATGAACACTAAAAGAGTCAACACCATAAGACATAAACTAAAAATGTTTCACAATGTGTCCCTGAATGAAGGGAGGCTCAAAATCAAAAGTACCAGTCAGTATCTGGTGTGGCCACCAGCTGCTTGAAGTACTGCAGTGCATCTCCTCCTCATGGACTGGACCAGATTTGTCAGTTCTTGCTGTGAGATGTTACCCCACTCTTCCACCAAGGCACCTGCAAGTTCCTGGACATTTCTGGGGGGAATGGCCCTAGCCCTCACCCTGCGATCCAACAGGTCCCAGACGTGCTCAATGGGATTGAGATCTGGGCTCTTCGCTGGCCATGGCAGAACACTGACATTGCTGTCATGCAGAAACTCACGCACTTTTTGCCACTCCTGTCTGGTCCAGCGAAGGTGGGTTTGTGCCCATAGGCGGCGTTGTTGCTGGTGATGTCTGGTAAGGACCTGCCTTACAACAGGCCTGCAAGCCCTCAGTCCAGCCTCTCTCAGCCTATTGCGGACAGTCTGAGCACTGATGGAGGGATTGTGTGTTCCTGGTGTGACTCGGGCAGTTGTTGTGGCCATCCTGTACCTGTCACGCAGGTGTGATATTCGGATGTACCGATCCTGTGCAGGTGTTGTTACACGTGGTCTTCCACTGCGAGGATGATCAGCTGTCCTTCCTGTCTCCCTGTAGCGCTGTCTTAGGCGTCTCACAGTGTGGAAATGGCAATTTATTGCCCTAGCCACATCAGCAGTCCTCATGCCTCCCTGCAGCATGCCTAATGCACGTTCACGCAGATGAGCAGGGACCTTGGGCATCTTTCTTTGGGTGTTTTTCACAGTCGGTAGACAAGTCTCTTTAGTGTCCTGCGTTTTTAGAACTGTGACCTTAAATGCCTACTTTCTGTAAGCTGTTAAGGTCTTAACGACCATTCCACAGGTGCATGTTAATTTATTGATTATGGTTAATTGAACATGCATGGAAAACATTGTTTAAACAATTTACAATGAAGATCTGTAAAGTTATTTGGATTTTTAAAACATTATTGTTGAAATACACAGTCCTGAAAAAGGGACGTTTCTTTTTTTGCTGAGTATATATATATATATATATATATTTTCTTTTCATTTGTTAAGAGTATATAATTATAAAATTAGGATTTTTTTTTTGTATAAAGCTATGTGTATTGTAAATAGTTTTCTTTGGAAAATTGGAGTAATTTTTTTGTAAATAGTTTTATATGTAATGTGTTTGTATAAAAACGCGAGGAGCGTGGTGGACGCTGTAGTGGCAGAGGGAAGAAGACGTGTATGTGACACTCTGTCTATTTCTTTCCTTTTGTTTTCCAAAGGGGTTTACTGAAAGAGGAAAATAAAAGCTTGTGTTCTAACCCAACGTGCCTACGTGATAATTATTTACACAACGCAGGAAAAAGCAGAGTCGAGTCGGTTACATATACAAAGTTTCAATTGAACTGAAGTTGTTGTTTATGATTTACTGGAATCTAAGTGACCATTCTAATGTGTCAAGTGACAAAGTAATGAAGTGTATTGATTTCAGTACATCAAATAACAGCTGAATACAAGAGGTATATAAGAACGCACAACTTGCCACATTTTTTCACTGTTGAGGTGAGAGAACTAATGATACAACCAAGTTACAAACCCATTAGAAAAATGTTGGAAGGTGCTAATAGACTGAGGAAAAACAACAACTGTGCAGATCTGATGCAAATAAAATTGGACTATGGAGCCATCTTGACAGATGAATGATGCACACTGGTCGGGGGAGGCACCAAAATAGTGCAGGAAATTTTTGTGAGGTTTTTGATTTAGATTCCTTGATATAAGGAAAGCAACATTTCATTGCCACAGAGTATCAGAGCCTTGTCACTTATTAGATGCATCCCAGCATTACATCATCTGGCTTCATTGGTTCTTTTTCTTCTCCTTTCTCCAACTCTTTAGTCTTACATCATCAAGTAAATGTGAGACTCCTCCTTACCTCTCCAAACTCTCATAATTGTCTCTTCCCAGTTGCATCACATTGTTCAATTATGTGGTCCTGGGTGTTTGGGTTCCTACATTCCTTTAGCCATTCCACCATCACCCATCTTGCTTCATCATTACATGGCCAAACCATTTCAACTGCCATGTCTTGACAACACATATTAATGGCATCTCTGCAACATCGGCCGTCATCCTTTCATCCTGCCACCTGTCCCATCCTTGTGTTACTGGTCAGCACCGCATCACATCTCACTGGATATAATCCTCCTAATCTTATCTGTCATAGATCAGCTTTCCTCACAATACAACAATGCAGGCCATAAAAAATTATGCCAACTCTACTATATTTATATAGATTATAATTTTATTTTATTAATTTACATGTTTATATTTTAGAGCTCCCCTGTAATTTCTATAGCACCTCTCATAATGCAAAACACTGCAAACATCTGAATGCTGTGTGATACACAACTTTAATTATAGTAAGATAGCTGGGAAAATGAGAGGTTGCAAGTCAGGAGCCTTCTTAGGACGGGATTTCAGTCAATCTTATTTTCTTATGAGAGTACCATGAATAGAATTAGTTCCTTGTACTTTTGATCACCTGCGTATTTTTTTCCTGTAGACACAGACAAACAATAAAGGTGCCTTGAATATCCCATCTTGGCACATCTGTCCTTTACAAGCATGGAGTTCCTTGCCTGGCTGTGATCTCTCTCCATTTATAAAAATTCAAAAGGGCATTTCACACGTAGTTATCTCTTGCATCTTCTGCTTGATTAGCTTATTGGATTAGTAGAGGGATGGGCAGAATAGAATGTGCTGTTTAGAAAGTAAACTAAGAGCCAATCCACAATATGATACAATTAAAAAAGGAATACTTTTATTTCCAGTGCAATTTCATAGTTCCAAAGTTTGTATGCTTACTCCTTTTTCTGATAGCCATTAACCTGCTGCCTGACTGAGCCAGTGCTCATGTAAAGGGTTTACAGGTATTACAAGTTCACAGTCACAGTTTTTTTTTACATATTTGACAAAGAATCAATCTTAGTAAGTTGTAGCAACATAAGGGCTCAAACACAGATGATATGGACTTTTCAATTCATTTTTGCCATTGCAACTTTTCTCTCGAATTGCTCTAGAATTATGGAGCACAACTTTAGGATGGTAGAATAGTTTCCCCTATGCCCCTTCATAGACTGTGCTTATTAGATGTATAGTTTTATAAATCAGAATGGTCTTCTAATGCATTTATCAGGATGGAAGTGACAATGGGGTGAAGCGTTGTAATCCATGCGATGTCATACATATTAAATCATTAAGGTTTTCTATACTTAAGTTTCATTCTTAGCAGTTTAGATAAATTGTATCTCTGCATTATTGCTATTTGCACAGAATGTTGCCTATTATAGCTATGTGTAAGTACACTCCGAAAAAAGCATGTTTATCACTGGTGCAAAACACACAGGTTTGAATTGTTTTCTTCAAAGATCAATAGTTTCACATGGAAAATGTAACACATTGTATTATCTTTATATGTTATGCAAAATATTATAATGCCATGTACAAATTATTCAATTTATATAAGTATACAAACATAGTCAAGTATTAAGTCAAGTATACAAATTATAGTCAACAACCAAAAAGTAGCCAGAGCACATATAGGCAGTTTAATGTCACTTGACATAGAAAATATTAATTCTTACCCGCATTTTTCTTAATCTTCTTCGTATTTTTTTCATTATAGCCCTACTTACAAAGAAGCTGGTAAAGCAGGCTACTTCCATATAAACAAAATAATTATTTATTTAAAGAAAAGGTCTGTCCTACATAATATCCTATATTGTTATGGAGAGACTCCGCTACATATAGATGACATAAGTACAAGCATGCACGCACTTAATTTGTCTCATAGCTCTCTATTCCATCTTCTGGCTAGAGGAAGACATTGCAACAGAAGCTAAAAAATAGACTCGGTCATTGTGCCAAATCATCTGACTCATCTGTGTACTGTCATGTAACTGACACCATATGTTATCTAACAAGAGTAGGGCTTTCAGGTTAATGAGCCATATTATTCAGATTCCTACTGTTGTTCCGTAGGTCTTCTATTTACATTTTTAAGGAACAAATATGTCTATATTCTTAATCATTTCTTTATCAAGGTGGTGGCAGATACCCATTTTGGACTACGTGAGACTGGGACTTAATTTTGAAGATCTGAGACCATGGTGTCTCAGTCCAGGAATTCACTCTGTCGGTTATAACCCCTTGACCTTTAAATTTCACAGATACTTGTTTTGAACTTTAAAGGAAAAATGTCTTCCCACTCAGCAAATGGGATAGCTTAAAAGCTGCAACAATGCTGTTGTTGTGTTAAAACTCCACAAATACTATCCTCAATTGTTCATCACCATCGACTTGATAATTATACTCTACACAAGCGTTTTTCAACTGGTGCTCCGTGGAAATAATGGTGTAGTTTCTCTACATCCTAACCTGAAAAAGACACGCTTCTCATGTGGTCAAGAACTGTTCAGGAGTATGGAACTACCAGGAGAAACCAACATAAAAGCAGCTCTGTGATTGCCTTCACTTTAATTGCATTCAGACTCATCCAACTCCTCTATACTGTCTTCCGCTTCAGTGTTACAGTCCAGAAGCACACTGCTCTTTCATTGTCACTATCCTCTACTCACTCTTTCTCTCTGTGCTGTTTGCGCACACTGTGCTGCTCCTTCTTGTCCGCACCCATGCTGCAGCACCAGCACCTTCTGCACTCAAACCTGTCTCTTACATTCATTCCACCCTTTTTCCCGGGTCTTCCTCCTCAGTAATTCTCTAGCCACATGGCTCTTTGCATCACCAGCCTGATCAGTACAGTATTAATGTTTCATAATGTAAAAAAATGCACGAAAATGCCACCCTGACCAAACCACTGCATGAGGTGTTTGCCTTGTTGCCGGACCTAGAAGTGACAATATTCTTTAGCATATTAAACAGACCACATTAATTGCAAAATTAATACATTAACTTTCCCAGGCCATTACATATATATATATATATATACCTATTTATAGTTCATTCTTCCTAAGTGAAAAATATTTATTTGTTTTCAAAGGACTTCAATATGAACAAGAAAGGTCAAATGAGACAAACATGCAAAATTATTTAATTCTGGAAGGAAATTGGATATGGTTTAAGGAGAAAGGCTATTTTCTGGAAGGAGTTCATCAAATCTTGATAAATTTTTTTCTTATCCAAGACTTAACACATTTGTGTGCAATGTTAGACTATCAAAGTAATGCTCAATTTTATACAATACATTTTTAACAGCCTGAAGGAGCATTGCAGAAATTGAGTTTATGACTTTTTGTACAACATTCATCAAATGCTGGAAAATGATGACCTTGGTACACAAAAAATGCTAATGAATTATACAGAGCTAACAAAACAAAATTGCTTCACGAGTGAGCTTAAGCATATTACAAAAACCTGAATTCTTTTACCTTGAGTGTTCAATTCATGTCATCTACTGCCATCCACTTCTGTGACCATTCTTGTAAACATCCTTGTGTGTTGCCAGAATTTCAGCTCCCATTTATTGTCAGTTTTTAAAACAACTTTCTTTCCTCAAAAAATCTATTAAGAGTGCTTATCACTGGGGCTTCATTTACAGATATTTTGCACTTGGACTTTTGTTATATTTCATATGTAAACTAAGCACTACCAGATTATGGCAAATACTGTTGTCACAACATCCCTACTATAAACCAATTGCCATGCTTACAAAGTGTGTTAAGTCATCATCATTTTTTATGCTCTTTCTGGTGAGGGTCACAGAAGCAGACCCTCCATCTCTAGAAACTTCATGAAGACATTCCTAAGGAACATCAAGATGCTTCCAGAAATAATCAGGAAAAATATTGTAATTCTTCTAGCATTAGCTGGCTCTGTACCAATGTCTTCTTCCAGTAGACTGAGCCTTTTATACCTTCATTGACTGGCACCTAATTATATTCCCAAACAACCGCAACTACCTTTTCTCAATCTGGCAAAACAGTGGTTCTGCTCCACCTCACCTCCATATTGGAAAGCTCCCCACCTTCTTACACAGAGTGAGCCCCTCATACAGTAGATGCACAGGTACATCATTTCAGCCATCTGAACTTCAGATCACATTCTTTCCATCACAACCTACAGCCTGTGACCATAGGAGAGGATTGGGATGTAGTCTGATAAATCAACAGCTTCAGTTGACTTAGTTTCACCTCCACTAAAAATTTTGTATTATTAACTAGACCCTGCCAATGTTAAAGCAATGAAAGGCACAGAAAGAATATGTATACAGATTACTAATATTATAAATGGGTGAAATAAAAGAGGTCAATGTTTTATTGTGGAAAGGTCTTGGCATGACCATAACCTAAATCATAGATTCTTTTATTCCTAAGGTCAGATTTTTTATTACACAGATCCACAGATATGTCTTCCACCCCAAATCTTGTTCCCTGTCTTTGCACTTATGGAAATATATCTATGTGAATATTTACTGGGTATTTTTACATAATCACACACTGGATAATTGTGCACAGAAATTTCAATATGGTATGCACAGAAATTATAATTTATAACACAATTAAGCATTTATTTTTAATTAAGCACTTATTTTACCATGTGAATCTGCACCTTTTAAAAATTAATTATTTTGTTAAGTATATTATAATCTCACCAACAATCTGGTTTAAGCATTGATAAGCACTGAATTGCACTGAGGCTTCAATAGTTAAGTTTTACATGTAACTACTCCACCAATGTAAAATTACACCCTGAAAGCTGATGCTAAAGGTTGGGTGGGAAAATGGGCAATACCAAATAAAAAGTGGGCTTGACTGAACGGTGATCAGACAATGGTGGCCAAATGCCAAAAGGTGATGTTCGTTAGTATAATGAATAATGGGCATGGATGGGAGTAAACTAATATAAAGTGAGCTGACTGATGAGTGATCAGACAATAGTAGCAAAATGCCAATAGGTGCTGTGCATTAGCAAGAGCAGGAGTGTCTAAGTATCTTATCTGTGCAATGCCTAGGATTAGTGGCTTTCTCCTAGGGCCAAGCACTGCCTTATTATCTTTTAATAAAGTCTGACTGAAACCAGAAGGCTTTGAATTATGTGTGAATTCCTGGCTTGGGAGAATATTCTGAGCTACACTCACCTGGCCTAGAAGGAGACACAACCCACAGCCACAATACGCATTTTCATCCATAACTAGCTGAAAGCATGTTTCACTTTCCCTGTAAGAGATTGTCTTTTCTTTATTCTCTTAAATGTAACAGAACTGATTCCAGTCCAGAGCATTCTTCAGCAGAGCACTGACTCTCGGATTTGTATTTGCCATTTTTTCATGTTATATTGAAGTTGAATTATTATAGTGTAATATTAATGCAGGTTGGTTATATATGTGGGAAAACATTAATCTGTAGGTTTTAAATTGTCTGTTAGAGTGGGTTAAAAATATGAATATGTATTAGAAGACAACTGTTATACATCTGGTTAGGTTGGAGAATTAATAATATGCCTTGAGCTTAATTATAGTAAACTCCATAGTTTACATAAGCACTCAAGAGAGTAATTTAAAAATAAAATTGTGTACCAAACTCAGCAAAGGAAACCATGGCTTTCTTAAGAGAATTCTTGTTAAAGATAAACCACAGTTCTGAAATTGAATGTAATAATTGGTATTCTAAAGTCTATCGTTACTTCATTAAAGTGCAAAAAAACAATCTGTGTTGATCTTCTGTTAGATATTTATATTGTGTATCTATTCAAGTATACAATTGCATTCACTTATTATTGTTTTTTATTCTTATTTTTATATTTTATTTTCTTCTTCTGTTTCTAGAGTAGGGGTGCCTCCTTTACTACTGCTGGGTATCCCAGTTGGGGAGGCACAGTGTAAGTCCTATCCATACTCACTAATACCATACTTCACGTCATGTCTATGACACAATCAAATCCTGGAGCCCCAGCTGTCTGCACACCAAGTGTGTGCAGGGTGGGTGTGAGGTAAATTGTTTAGGGTACGGATGCCCAGACACTTTTGTGTTCCTGCCTTTCACAGAGTTTGGGTAATTGGTACCTCTACTAAGAAGTCATAGAGCCACTCTCTACATTGAAATATCTTTGTTGTTAATTGCTGAGTCTTTTTTATTGACATAAGTCAAGTCAAGTCAATTTGGGGAGCATGCACTGGTACACTGCGTTGCCACATCCACTACACGACGAAACAACTCGGGATAACGGTTTGTAACCTCCCAGGCAGACATGCAGTCCAGTCCCACCCTCTTGAAATGACCCTCTATCTGCCGCAGCCAGGTGTTACGTGGGCAACCCCTTGGCCTGATCCAGCCACTCGGGTCCCTTCAGGGAAACACGCCACATGGTCATAGTGCCGTAACTAACGCTCCCTCACAATGCAGGTAATGTGCCTCATTCAGGATTCCAGAATGTCACTGCCAAGGTAAGTAAACCTCTTGACATCATGAAGGGGATGGGGGGAAAGCCCTCGTGAGCCCCATTACCAGAAGAGTCGATGCCGTTGGTGTCAAAACCGTTGGAGAGCCAATAGGGTCAGGTCTGGCGTGGTGCTGAGGTGTCACCCGCTGCACAGCAGCACTCGGGTCCCAATTTGATATGAGTAATAATAATTAAATTGAAGTGTGTTTGTTTTTTTATATTTTAACTAGTTGTAGAATTAAATGAAATAACAACATAGTGAATAACTTGTTGTATATCTCTAATTATGGTCAATGTGGATGGTAGCTCTATATTTCCATTTCCTGAATTTGTATAAAGTAGTACAGTGTGATATAATACATTTTTTGTTTAAAGTTTAACTTTATCACTCTTGTTCACCAATCCATTTGAATTCACAAAGTCGGAAAACCAATTGGGCACATTTGAGGCTTGTTGTACTTGTCCTTGAGAGAACAAGAAACATATTTTTTGTCCATGTGTTATGCATGCAACATGCATCTCTTGTCCCCACAAGATAATAATTTGTGCACATAATATACACATCTTCTTTGTACAATATATAACTTGTGACCGAATTATAAGAACTTATCCAGCAGAGCCACAATAAAACTAAAAATTAAAGTATATTCAAGTGCAAGACAAAATAAATGAATTTACAATTTAACATACAATTTAACATCAAGAAAAACTGTCTATAATCCTTCTTAATACTTTAAAGCATATAAAATATAATATAATAAAATCACATTCCCCTATAGTCATCTACTGTATCTTCTCAAAAGCCTTATCTCATCACTTTCTCTCAAACGTTTTCTTTAAAAAATGTTTCAGTATTTCATTTACATTTGTAAAGCAAATTCCTCTCATTTCCTTCAGTACCACAGTAGCACAAGTAGCACAGAGGTTAGTGTTGCTGTTCATAGGGTGCAGCATCGTGGGTTTAGGTCCTGTACCCTGTCCTGTTTATGTGAAATTTGCACATTCTCTCTGTCTATATTTGTGGGTTTTCTCCCCACATTTCCAAAGATGAACAAATTAGGTCAAGTGGTGATTCTACGTTTGTCCTGTGGAAAAGAATACAAAAGGTGTAAGTGTACAACTTCAAAGTGAGCAGTAATAAAAGGGGCACAAACTTAGGAAAACAGACAGGGATAAAGAAAAGTTTAATAACTTCAAAGTAAGACATACAGCAGGCAGTTGATGGGTTGAGTATTACAGGAGCTTAAGAGTCTGAAGGTGTTAAATAACTGTAGTTCTTTATTCCATTCATTTATTAATTTTAATAATTTAAGTTAAATTATATAAATCTACAAAAAAGAGCTGAGCAGTTTAGTAACCCAAAGTCTAATTTTAAAAATTATAATAATTTAAGAGAAACCATGTACTGCTCTAACCTGACCTGAAATGCATCTTTCTTATGTGGGCCCTCAGTGAGACATTGAATTTGTGATGTGACCAAACTTTTTCAAAAGTGTTACACATATGCATTTTCCATAATTTTTTAGATTCCAAAAAATCCTTTAAAAATGGTTGTGTTTTTGTGGGAGTAAAATTAAAATCTTTAAAGAGAGAACAGATCAAGTGCAAACCTAAACAAAGAAAGTCCAAACTTCTTATTTGCTCAAAAAAGCCTCCCATTGCATTTGACTTAAATTTCTTGTTCTATTCTAGAAAATAATTAATGCAGACTTCCATGTACTGGGTTTCCTTACTGTTTCCCATACCTAAGGAATTGTGAATTTCAATAAGCGCTTCACACACAGACCCAAACCTCCACATAATTTTTCACATCTGGATGTATGAACACTACCCATGATAAGAGCCTTTTAAGCTGCATTACAATGGAGCTTCCCACTATGTACTGCTAAACCAAAAAAGTGCCTGATTTAAGTTTTTTCCTGTGGAGATCAAACAGCATAAAAATAGTCCACTTGCTTTTTTAGTTCCAGACAACTTCCCTAATTTACCTGATGGCTGAAGGGAATTTAGGCATCCATGAGAATGGTAGTAATCAGACCAGGAGTTACATATGTATTCGAGAAAGTGAACATTAGAACAATCCAGATGAGAACAGGCCATTCAGCCTAACAAAGCTTGCCAGTCCTATCCACTTATTTCTTCCAAATAAACATCAAGTCAAGTTTTGAAAGTCCCTAAAGTCTTACTGTCTACAACACTACTTGGTAGTTTATTCCAAGTGTCTATGATTGTTTGCTTAAAGCCAATTCTAATAGGGTTCCTCGCACCTTAACTCTCGGCTTCCTGTGTCTGAGCCAATTCTGCCCCCATCTACAAGCATCACCCTGAACTCCTACTTCTTTTAGTTTGATGTCCAACCTTTCATATGACACTTTATCAAATGCTTTCTGAAAGTCAAGATAAATAATATCATATGTTCTACTTTGATCATATCCTTTTGTTGCTTCCTCATAGAGTTCCAGCATGTTAGTAAAACATGACCTCCCTCTTCTGAATCCATGCTGACTGTTCAGAAAAAACTCATGTATTTGCCAGGTGTTGCTCAATCTTACCCTTAATAATTCCTTTCATTAATTTTCATGTGATGCATGTTCAGCTTACTGTCCTATAGTTGCTTGGATCTGCCCAGTCACCCTTTTTATATAATGGGATAATATTTGCCATTTTGAATCCTTTGGAATCTCTCCAGTGCGCAATGACTTCCTAAAAATTTTTGTCAAGGGTTTATATATGTACTCGCTAGCCTCCTTAATAACTCTCGGGTAAATATTATCCAATCCCGGTGATTTGTTTGATTTCAACCTATTTAATCTAAGCAATACTTATCCCTCTACAATGTCTAAATTACTCATTACCTGCTTGGTAGTCCATTTACCGCTGGGAGGTTACACACTTTCTCACTTGTGAAGACCTTAGAAAGATACAGAAAACATACAAGTGTAATGAGAATCAGTGTATATAACTCAAATAGGGCTAAAAACCAAAGACTATAAATGAAGGTAAAACAAGAATTGCCTGGAATCATTAGAAGACATGTTGTTACCAAAACAGAGACACTAAGACTGAACAAAGTTGATAAATAGAATGCTACAAGTTGTGAATTAGAAGACATTAAATTCTAAGACTGCAATGACTGAAGTAGTTTAAGAAATGACTCTGTAATCTTGGACATGAAACATCCATAAGGTGATGCATAATGCCTTCTGGGAGACAGCCCCCAGCAACAGTGTAGTATGGCCTAGCAACACTAACATAAAATGCCAATGCTACAAAATGGCAATGTTGTGCAATTCTATTGGTGATGTGATCAAGCTTATTTACAAAATTTAAAATTAAATGCTAAAAGTATCTATACTGGTTCATGACTAAATTATTAATACAATTTCTTTCCATTAAAACCTTACAACAGGAAAATGTATTTAAAACAAAAATTTTGAACGGGGTGACGCAATTCATAATGTTTTTATAGGATTGCTCAGATGAAGTTATACATGTGCCTAACATTCATGTCCACTGTATAGCCCTGTCACAAATTCATAACATTAAAAATATCACAAAATGAACCAGGATAATTAAGCAAATATTAAAATAAGTGGTTAGAAACAGCAAAAAACATACCCAAACCATCCCATATTCTTACAGAACCTTATAAGACTTCATAAATTAAAACATTTCCTTTATTCTAAAAACCAAACTGGTTTTGCTGTTGCATCAAAATTGAATTATACACGTACCCCCAACAGAATGAAGTGTTACCTTAGACCTGAATGTTATGGGAGTTGAGCACCTCCTGAAGTTCCAGCCTAAGGGCTCCAACAATTGCCACTGGATACAGAATATGAGATTTTATTTTTAATTGTTCAAAGTTCTAAATACTTCTCTATATTCCCCAGAATGCAATGTACACAAAAATAACTTATAATATCTGCAGGAAGCAAAGTGTTTCAGTTACACTTTAATAAAATCAAAGCAGGGTTCAGATTTTCTGGCCAGTTTGACCAGTTAAAAGGTGGGGAAAGAAAAACAACTTGTGTTTGTAATGAATTTATTCCACTTTGTAGTAATCTCTTTCACATCGACATTAAAGAGACTATTTCTGTTGAACGATGTCAAAAGACCAAATTAAATTCACCATGATTCGATGCTGTAGAACAGTAAAACGTGAAATCTTCCAAGGGGATGACTACTTTTTATAGCCACTGTGTACTTTAAACAAACATCTAAAATTCTTTACAAAACAAAACTGTGTATTATTTTGTAAAATAGATCATTTTCCTTTATTTTTATGCAAAGTTCATACAGTGTTTATGTGTGATCTCCTAAATCCCCTTCACTGAGTCATGGTGGAGTGGTTTGTGTGATCAATGATCCCCTGAATAATGCCTTCGGGAGTTGTGTACTCCTGGTAGGGCCACCCAATGCGGCAAGGTCAAATGTGAAGTCCTGATTAAGAATGACTGACCTGTCCCAACAGGTGTGCAAACTTCTTACTGTCCCTCATCATCCTGCACATGACTTTTCACATGGAGTCCCAACAAGAAGTGAAGCGGTCAGATTGAGGATTGCACTATCTCATTACCACAGATATCAACAACTTCTTTGCACAGGCTTTTCCTTCCAGGTGTCAGAGATGGACAAATGGATAGACAGAGTCATCAGCGGATCAACTGACAGCCATGACTCCTAAATAACATGATATACGCAATGCCATAAGTTGATACATGCAACAAGTTGATCCCACAAGCAGAGAGCAAGAGAGAGCTACCCAGAGCAAAACTAAGATTAAATAAAACAAGATAATTTGAAAAATCCATTTGAGGAAAGAAACCCAAAATGCTCCAAAATAATCTCAAATAGCAGGAGATAATAACATATGGCACATCATTCTGTTACTTTTTCTGAAAAATGCAATTATTTGCTTCTGCAGTATGTGTTAAATTAATTATTAAAAGATTCCACTGTAGTGATTCCCTATCTTGGGTTACTACCTGCCTTTTGTCTGACACAGCAAAGATGGACTCCACATTCCCGTGATAATGAACTTGGATTAAGTTGCTTTAGAAAAATTGATGCACAGATGGGCAGAGATCTAGTTCATATTCTGTCATCTCCTTTTGGAATTTCAAATTAAACTTTTTTTGATCAAATCTATATTCAGTCTGGAGTATTTACTTTCCTAAAACAGATGCATAGGCTCTTCTAATTTATCAGAGGCTTCTGGAACAAAAATATGACACTCCATGCAAGAAAGGATTAGCAGCACATATTCTAAATTTGTTTTTTGTCAACATTTTTCACATTCTACTTTATTCAACATTTTATTTATCTAAGGCATATGTAGTGTGACAGAACAGTATGTAGAAATTATCAGGATACAAATGAAGAAGCATTTCCAAACACAGTTTTGATTAACAATAGCACACCAGAATAAGAACAAAAAACAGTTCTCACAAAACGATAAAATAAAGTAACCTGTGGCTGATGCCCAGCTTTCTATGGCTTTTTGCTTCACCTTTTTATTGTACCCCTCACTTCACACAATTCCCTGAGGCAACTGCCTGTTCTACAAAAAAATGACATGCACTTCTTTGTCCCATTACCTGAAGCTAAAAGCCCTTGTTGGCTCTTTTTCAGTGTCTGTTTTATAAACCAGCTGCTCCCTACTCATCATGGCCGTTTCCTTCGTTACTTAATATTTACAATTGTTGGTCAGAAGTCATTTTTTGCAATCCTTCAGAAAGAAAGGTGAACACATGACACAAATCAGACTCAAATATGTTTTGTTAGTCTCTCAATAAAATTAAAAATATTATGTAGACTTTATTAATTTACCAATCATTTATTACTGATTTAAAATCTTACTCCTGATGCTAACCACAACTATGTGGACAAAAGCTTTATTTTCACCAGATTAAAAAAAAAGAATTGCATTTGCTATTTTGGAAAATCTCATTGCATATCTGTTTTATTTAAAAACAAGCTGTTCATTACAATCTTTCTTTATGTCTTACATTAAATGTTTGCGTTGTTGTGACCAAATATTGTTGCAGGTGCTGTAGAGGATGTAGTATAACAGCAATTAGTCTAGCAACTATATGTTCCATTCATTTATTGCTTTTGCAAATGGTGACATACAACTGGTTATTACCAATTTATGGAACGGTTAACAAAGCATTTTTTGAATTCAGCTGGTTAGTACAGTACACTGTGTACAATCAAGATGCCACATTAAGTAGTTTAAATTGTGATGACCTGTGGGGCCTAGATTTGATACTGTTTTCAGATTATACACTGTATGATCTCCATGTTAATGTGAATATACTCCTGGTATTCTGATATATTTCACATTCTGAATGATGAGCATGTTAGGTTTATTGTTTATACTAAACTGGCACAGTAAGAAAGACAATTGCTGAGTGCCAGACTGAGAGATTAAAACAGGATAGGCACCCTGAACATACCCTGAAATACATAAAGCGGGTTCAAAGAATGGTTAGATGGCTAGATGTAAATCATACTACAGTGCCTATATTTTCAATAACTGCCAATACTAGAACTACATTCTTAAGATGTCAGAGATTGAAATATAACTGTGTCACTAGCATGTAATCAGGTTCTATGTCCAGACTTGCTATAGGGATAACAAAGAAATAAAGTATATGGATTGTAACACCTGGGGAAATAGGATTATTGACCTACTGTATGCAAACGTTAAGGACGCATACAGCGCCACCCTGCTGCCTGCACATGGGAAAGCAGATCATAACCTGGTTCTGCTTCAGCCTCACTACAAACATTCAGGAAGTGGTCCCCTGAGGCAGAGCAGGCTCTGAGAGACTGCTTTGGAACTACGGACTGGGATATCCTGCAGGGGTCACATGGTGAGCAAATGAGGAGGTTGTTGACTGCACTATTGACTACATCAATTTCAGTATGGACATTGTAGTTCCAGTAAGAACAGTACGCTGCTATGCTAACAACAAGCCATGGATTACAAGTGACATCAAGGGCCTTTTGAACCAGAAGAAAAGGGCTTTTAAATGCTGTGATCAGCATGAGCTCAAGCGTGTGCAGAAGGAACTCTGAGTCCAGCTCAGGGTGGCGAAGGAGCAGTACAGGAAAAAACTGGAGCAAAAGTTGCAGAATAACAGCATGAAGGAAGTGTGGGATGGGATGAAGATCATCAATGGCTGTAGCTCGAAGCGGGGTGGCATCATCGAGAGAGACAGGGAGAAAGCAAACCTGATGAACAACTTTTTTAGCAGGTTTGACCATCCTAACCCACTCTCACTCTCACCTCAGAGTACTGCATCCTTCACCCATCCTTCTGCTGATACCAGCATAGGAGAGAGTTTCCCTTCACCCACAATTACAGCAGCCCAGGTAAGCAGAGAGCTGAGGAAACTTCGTGCCAGCAAAGCAGTAAGTCCAGATGGAGTATTGCCACAAATGTTGAAGGCCTTGTGTGTTGGAGCTGGGGGGTCCTCTACAGTGCATCTTCAACCTGAGCCTGGAACAGGGGAGAGTCCCGAGGCTTTAGAAAACATCTTGCATCACCCCAGTCCCAAAAGTATCACGTCCTAGTGAGTTGAATGACTTCAGGCCTGTCGCCCTGATGTCACATGTGATGAAGACCATGGAGCGGCTGCTGCTTCACCACCTGAGGCCACAGGTCCGCCACGCATTCAACCCGCTGCAGTTTGCATACCAGGAGAAGGTGGGAGCGGAGGATGCCATAATTTACATGCTACACCGATCCCTCTCCCACTTGGACAGAGGCAGTGGTGCAGTAAGAATTATGTTTCTGGACTTCTCTAGCACCTTCAACACCATCCAACCTCTGCTCCTTAGGGACAAGCTGACAGAGATGGGAGTAGATTCAAACCTGGTGGCATGGATTGTGAACTATCTTACAGACAGACCTCAGTATGTGCGTCTCGGGAACTGCAGGTCTGACATTGTGGTCAGCAGCACAGGAGCACCGCAGGGGACTGTGCTTTCTCCAGTCCTGTTCAGCCTATATACATCGGACTTCCAATACAACTCGGAGTCCTGCCACGTGCAAAATTTCGCTGACAACATTGCTATCGTGGGCTGTATCAGGAGTGGGCAGGAGGAAGAGTATAGGAACCTAATCAAGGACTTTGTTAAATGGTGTGACTCAAACCACCTACAACTGAACACCAGCAAAGCCAAGGAGCTGGTGGTGGATTTTAGGAGGCCCAGGCCCCTCATGGACCCCGTGATCATCAGAGGTGACTGTGTCCAGAGAGTGCAGACCTATAAATACCTGGGAGTACAGCTGGATGATAAATTGGACTGGACTGCCAATACTGATGCTCTGTGCAAGAAAGGACAGAACTGACTATACTTCCTTAGAAGGCTGGCGTCCTTCAACATCTGCAATAAGATGCTGCAGATGTTCTATTAGACGGTTGTGGCGAGTGCCCTCTTCTACATGGTGGTGTGCTGAGGAGGCAGCATAAAGAAGAAGGGACGTCTCACACCCAGACACACTGGTGAGGAAGGCAGGCTCTATTGTAGGCACGGAGCTGGACAGTTTGACATTTGTGGCGGAGAAACGGGCGCTGAGCAGGTTCCTGTCAATCATGGAGAATCCACTGCATCCACTGAAAAGTATCATCTCCAGACAGAGGAGCAGCTTCAGCGACAGACTTCTGTCACTGTCCTGCTCCACTGACAGACTGAGTAGATCGTTCCTCCCCCACACTATGCGGCTCTTCAATTCCACCCGGGGGAGTAAATGCTAACTTTTTTTCATTTTTATTACTATTTAATTTAATATTGTTTCTTTGTATCAGTATACTGCTGCTGGATTATGTGAATTTCCCCTTGGGATTAATAAAGTATCTATCTATCTATCTATCTATCTATTTTTATTTGATTAGTATTGTTTTTATCAGTATGCTGCTAGAGTATGTGAATTTTCCCTTGGGGATTAATAAAGTATCTATCTATCTATCTATCTATCTATCTATCTAAAGTACAAGAATTCTGCCATATCCAAACATTGTTTTGTTCCATAACTTCAATCCAGCCATTTTGTAACAAATAGGTAAGCAATATTTCTTGATTATGTTTAAAAGCAAAGTTGTTTTGCTGTGGTTGAAATTTCAGATGACTTGGAGGCTAAAATATTCATAAAAATGCAACTAGAAATCAAAAGAGTCCATCTACACTATTTAGTGCATTTACTATTGACATCTTAAAGCTTCTTTTTCTTCTTCCTTCTTTTCATCTTTTGTTAGCCTTTTCCATACAGCTTGGTCCTGCACCTCCTTGCCAGTCAAGCTCTTTACCTTCACATCTTCTTTTACTTCATTCATCTACCTCCACTCTGGCCTCCTTCACTTTCTCTTCCCATCATTCTTTTGTCCACATATTCATTGTCTCTCCTTATCATATGTCCATGCCACCTCAACCTCATGTCCTGTCCTTTCTTGGATATCTCTCCCATTTTTGTTGTACCTCTGATTGCTTCATTTCTTATAACTCCACATATCCATCTCAACATTCTCATTTCTAACTTCTTCTCCTGCACTGTCTTCACTGCCCATGGCTCAGCTCTCATCTTGCTGGTCTTACCTTTGTCTTGAAAACCTTACTTTTAACTTTTGCCTTAATTCTTCAGTCACACAATACTCCTGACACCTTCTTCCAATTCTTCCGTCCACACTGCCCTCTATGGGTTATCTTTGCATCACAATTTCCATCTTGGGCTACCACTGATCCTACATATTTAAATTTATCCACTCTTTTGAATAGCTCTCCCTGCATACTAACTTCTGAATCTTGATCATCATTGATCATCATCACCATTGACAACTTTAACTAATCACCACTATTGTTGTTGGTTATTGTGCTTTGCTTTCTTTTGTGCACCTTATCATAAATGACACTCTATTAGTTTTTGAAAAAAAAGGAAACACAGGTGTAATAAGAAGTTCAATAGTTTTTTAAATGAAAATAAAATTTCATACGCATATCACAAACTTTTTTGTTCTCTATCAAAAATCCTCAAAAATTCAGTTTCTCCCCCAGTCACAACTTAATAAAACATATAAATGACGAAAACTCTTTTTAATATATAAGGAAATGAATAGTACTGGAGGCCTTTAGGCACCCATCATACACCCAATATTGTTAACTGTCTCAGACCCTCAAATGTTACAACTTCTCATCCAGAGAGACGCTCATCTGGAGATGCTAAACTGCCCTGCTGGCCTCAGTGGTGTAGCTAATACATTGGGAGTCTGTTGAAAAAAATACTGAAGGGGCCTTGGACTTCAAGAAAAAAAATATAATGAAATATAAGTATATTTGATTGAGTACAGAGTTTCTTTGAAATGCATTTTAGTAGGTTAAATTTTTAATTTCCGTATAAGAGGATGACTCTATAAATTATCTCAGAAACATGAACAGACCATTTCAAAGTAAAATACCTGTTAAAATATCTGTAGGTTATTTATTTACTTAATTGAACAGAAATTTAATGTAAATTAACTTAAAACTACTGCTGCATGGATTTTTTATTGGGATGGCACCTCAGGAGAATTGGACGCCTTATTTTTTTATACAGTATGCTATAAGCTGTGCTACCCATCTAAGATTTGCTGAAATCTAAATAATCAATGTAGGCCTCAGCATTCATGTTTGCAGTGCACCATCCATTGAAATGTATTTAGCAATGCATATACTAATAAAATACATTGCAGAGGGGACTGGGCGGTCTCTTGGTCTGGAATCCCTACAGATTTTATTTTTTTTTTCTCCAGCTCTTGGAGTTTTTTTTTTTTTTTTTTTTCTGTCCACCCTGGCCATCGGACCTTACTTATTCTATGTTAATTAATGTTGACTTATGTTTATTTTTTTATTGTGTCTTCTATTTTTCTATTCTTCATTTTGTAAAGCACTTTGAGCTACATTTTTTTGTATGAAAATGTGCTATATAAATAAATGTTGATTGATTGATTGATTTCAACAGATGGCGCTTCAGAAACATTTGTAAAAATAAAATGCATTACTAGTTGAAATGACAAATGCAATGCATACATCTCTGTTATATGCCATTTTCATGGAATTTGCTAAAGAAGTGTTAATGTTTGTGATGCTCCATCTGATGGAATGACAAATGCAATGCCTTTTATTACTACAAATGTTTGTGATGCACCATCTGTTGGAGAGACAGAAACATAGCAACCAGAATAACGCAGAGATACACAGACGCTTAACCTTTATTTGTGGTCAAATGTATTTCATTAATGTGTATGGTAACATTAATGACAGCATACATTGAATTGTAATCGATCAGGTCAATTTATTATTTTGTATATTTCACACGGTATGATTGAATTTTTTATAAAAATGTTACAGCAATATAAAAAACACTAGGAAATATCTTGTTGAATATATTATCATTTCAATGTTTACAGCTGATAAGTTGAATATCAATCACATAGGAAAACTCATTATACAATTATATTAAGCAAGTTTTTTCTTTCTATTTTTTTTGGCAAATTACTTGGCGAGACTTTTTAGTTTTTTTTTTTTTTTTCCTTTTTCTTTTTCAATAGAGAGAATTGCCAAGCTTGATAGTCGATCTCAGATATTTTTTTCAATAAGAGCCTTCTATTGCACAAGATATTGTATGTGTTCAATTTTTACAAAAGATGTTTGGTCAATCCATGTTCCCTTATGGGCAGCCATGAGTAGCGACTGCCAGATTGTGAATGTATCTCAGCAGGCTGTGCCTCCTTTATGTTATGTATGGTATGTCTTGTACATATTATAGCTACTGCACTGCTGACAACCCTATGCAATTACAAAATCAGTGGATAATTCATTTCAATTAAAACAAAAAATAGTACATACTTAACACAGAGCTGGCTGGCACAAATACACAAACAGAATTTAGTGCTCCTTGCATATGTGGTTTCAATGGCTAGAAGCAATGCATACACACAAACTTACCCATATCACAGTGAGTTGCTACCCAGTCGCTTCCAATGCTACCCAGCGACCTGCCTTTGTTTCAAGGACAGGATTGCCATCGGCGATCTGGAACCGTACAATGTTTACAATGAATGACCAATGACAGATGCAGTTAGAACTTGTAACAGGAGCTATCAATTGGTCTAACCATTTGAAACTGTGAGGTTTCAAATCACCAGGCTCAAACCTGATCACACACGCTTGATGCATGGATTGACAAATTTGAAACAATTGGGAATTAGGGAGGCGCTTAGGGCTTAGGGAGCTACACAGGCTAAGGAGCCCATGGGATTTCCTGCCTGTTTCACACGGTTGCTACGACACTAGCTAGCCTGTCATCAACGTTTTCCTAACTTTGCTAACATTTCCATTGTAACAAGATATTTATTTTGGATAATACAGAAATAGACTTAGAAAAACGTAAAAACACGTTTACCTCTGTGCTGATATTTTGGAGTTTTTAAATTTAGCTATTTACAAATGTGTGCTCAGATCGTGAAAGGGAGCATTTTTGAAGGAAAACAGGCCTGGGATTGTAACAGCTATTGGAAGATTTTATTCTGTATTGACTATCTGCATTAATTTCATGACCTTTTTCACTTTTCCATTAATCCATCTAGCTGCTGCAAAAAGTATTAAAGCCTTTTGGAGACAATTTAAAAATCAATTTCACAACCAAACATTATGGATAAAATTATGTATATCGGTTCTGGCCGCAGGATCAGGTTTCATTGATGCTGTGACAACAGGACGATGAGCTGAGTGGTGAGTATGTATTAAAACAACTCCAATAACCAATCTCTCCAAGGGTACAAGGATGACTTATGCATGGTATATTCCTGCAATACCTAGGAATGAATAGGGTGATCTCTTTTGCAGCCATTGGAAATGATAGTGTCATGAGGAGTTCTGTTTTTGTGGCAGAGCTGCTGTAGAGATGTTGGTGCCAGTAAAAGCAATAAGTCCTCATGTATAAGCACAGATCATGAATATTTATTACTGTCAAATGATACTAGCAGATATTTCCTTGATAGAGAAAAACATCTATAATTTCCACAGGCTTCCAGTTGGTGCACCAGAGCTTGGCTTTCTTATAGTAAGGGTCAAACATGTCATGGTTAAGCCTGTTGCTGCCAGTTTTCCTTACTGATGGTTGACATTCACAATGTGGGTGTTCATTCAGATGAGGTATATATCACAATATATCAGAATTTAATGTAACTGCATATCTTTGTGTAAAGGGGAAAACATTAAACCAGAAGGGTAGTAGCCCAGAAAAAAAATACCAGCGTTTTGAAGTTTCAATAATGTTTGCAAAAGATGATAAGGTTGAGGTAGGTAATAGGTAAAAAAAACCCCACTTCCTCCAAAGTGAGTTATATCATTACCCAGAATATTGTGTGAAAAATACAATCTTTACTTCAACACATAAATAACTGAACTGACATCAATGACTTGTGTATATTCAAGTTTTTTGAACATGTGGCAAAATCATTAATTTGCAGTCATATCCGGCCTCTTACTGATGTGTTCTGCAACATGGCCTTAAATAATAAATAACATTTATATGGTGTCTCAGATATTCAGAGTGACACAAGTGCTACACTGAGATGAGTAGCATGTTTCTGCTCTTTATTAGCAATTTAAAGTAAGCTTCTGAATACCATTTGTGATGTGAAAAGGTAATTGCAGTTATACATCATGAATGAAGAATTCCTAGTAAGTGCATGTTATAAACTCCTGTTGATTACACATACCAACTGGATGACTTATTGTGATCTCATTGATCGGACAATCCATCCAAATCTTTAGGGTTATTGGAGAAAAAGATAAAAAATAATTTTCAGATATCTGTCTCACATCCAAATAAAATATCACTTTCATTTTAATTGCTCCCATGTCCCACTTTGTGTCAACTTTATATGCGTTCATTCCTTTAGTTATTCTGGGTGTACTAGACCTGTTACTATCACAGGAAATGTTGCAGGATATAAAGTGTTAAGTAGTTATTATACCGTAGTGGCACTAAAAAATTCATGTTGCACCAGTCAGTGTTAAATATTCACAATATTCCCCATAAAGCTATTTGACATATAAAGGACAGACACATGCAATATTATGTTATTGGGAAAGACAATAAACCTGAATAGAGCTTGCAAAGTCCAAAGAGAAGGTCAGCCATATAGGAATCAAACTGGGGCAGCCAGTGTACCTCCCAGTAAATAAAACATGAAATATTTATATCTGTTATCACTGAATTCTAACACCAGTCATCACACTCTTCACTGCATATTTATATTTAGGAAACAGATTTTTTTTAAAGATGGTTTTCTCCATTTTTCAGTACTTTAAAGGATGCAACATTCTGCTGTTACAGAAGATACTAATCACCTTTTTTCTTTTCTGCGGAGCCTTCCCTATTCAAATTTTTGATGCTTAAAATGTGCAAAGTAGGGTTTCATTTTAATTATTCAATGCAGATTATAGCGTTGGGCTACACTTTCATCTCATACCTCCTTTTTCTGGCTAAATCCCTATATCATCATATGATTGTCAACTCTTCTACCATGCTGAAATCAGTTTTTGACAGCCTCTTGAATCAGGAGAATTATTTTATTTTATGATAACTACCTGCTCTCTCAAGATTTGCAACTTTTTACTCATTCCTTGCTATCCTTCATATTTATAGGCTACTTAAAAAAAGTGATTTGCTCCCTGCTGGCCTCACGAATCTGCTTCCATTTCTCTTTCAGACATCACTTCTGCAATGTATGTGATGTGTCGTTTTAACTGGAACTTATTTATTAAGAAAATGATTAAACACTGGTGTTCTTTGCTATACATTCTAATTGGATGATGTTGTAAATCATAGATGTACTGTATATTTTACCCTTATCTAACTTTAGAGGAATGTTGATGCATAAATATTTAAGTATGTGTATCCAACTTAGTGGGTACATAAACCAATTATTTTATTTTTGATAAGTCGTTTTTGAATTATGCATTCTTGTTTATTATTTAAGCATCAGAAGACAACACTATTTTTAATGAATGCATCACCAAAATGACCCTAGAAACACTCTAGAAAAATATCTTTAAATGCACTTGGTATTTGTGACCATAACAAAAACAAATCTCAGCAGAATTTCATAAATATACACACAAACTAATACTTAGGTTTTACAGTTTAGAATTTGAATTTTTTAAAGTAATTTGGCACTTAAATAGTTACCTAAATATGTAATATTTATACAGGTAGGCAGGTGGCAACAAGTTTCCAGGTATAAAGACACAGTTAGGATACCACAAAGGAAGAAAAATGTGCTGCACAGAACCTATGAGGGAGTGAGAAATACTCACAATGGAAGGAAGAGAGCAACTCAGCATACCATTATGGGAAAGGAGGAACCTCTAGAGAGACGGGTGGCCCAAAAAGTCAATAGGCAGGTGGCCCAGACCAGGACAGAATGAGATGGTCACTGTTCCCATGGGTTGCTAGAGGTTAGAAGATTGAATAGGTACCTGGGATGCCTGTCTCTTTATTGTGAGAATGGCTGGCCAAAGCCATTGGTGGGATCACATGACCACTAGGAAAGAAGCTGGGGCAAGGTTACTTGTTTAAAAGTTCTCGGAAGACTGGGTGGAACTCATTCCAATAACACATGGATTTCCAGGGTGTTGTTCTCCAGGTCATTGCAAGGATGTTATGTTTTAGCATGTAAATTCACTTTGCTTTGTTTGTGTTGTTGCTTTTTAAATGCATTTTTTGCTTATATGATGTTTTAGTTTTTTTGTTTTGATTATTGTGTATTTTCAGTTCCAATTTATGTATCCTGTCCCCTTAGTTTCAAGGTTAGTGCCACCGTAACTTACAACTAGAGGACCATCCTCAGCCTATTTTTTCCAGGAGTGTGTTAAGTCCTCCAAATCAGTATATAAAGTTATATTATGAACCTGTGTTTTAAGTATCATTTGGATTTTCTTTTTTTTTTTTACATATCTTGCTCTTTCTGCTGGATTTTGGATTTGCTTTGTTTTATCCTGGGTTTCATTTCAGGCAGACCTATTTTTCTGTATTTAATATTTTTATATGTTTCTGTTGCAATAAATCTTCACTATTTTTAAAAACAGGGTTTTTCTCAGTTTTGTTTCTCTATTAATTTTTAATACTGATGATTATAAGGATTGTTTTGTTGTAGGGCCTTAAAATATGGGGGAAAAACTAATTATAAACACTGGACCTTCCTTAACAAGCTAGGGCCTACATTTTGGAAAGCTGAGCCTCATTTTGGTATTTGATGGTAGGATAACACAACAAGTGGTTGGTACGGTGAGCCTATTGGTACAGATTATTATCCACCTAGCATAGAACATTAGATACAACTTAGAAGAGAACAAGTTACTCAACCCAACAAAGCTTACCAGTCCTATCCAATTAATTCTTCCGTTGGGCATAGGAGTGCTTTGAATAATTTCTTATCTTATCTAAGGGATTATCTGTTACACCCAGAAGTGATGAAAAAATAAATAAAAAAGAAAAAATGTTTATATACAAAAAATGCTGCAGAGTAATCAATGACTTTTAACAACAGCAAGAAAGCAAAGCAGATAAATTTACACATGGTTGAAATTGGTTAAAAAATCCTGACAGGATCTATCTCTAGAAGGAAAATTCACAAAATCATCCTGGTTGAATTTGTAAAGATTTGCTTTGCTCACCTCTCTTTATATAGGCAGACATGACTGACTACTAATAAAGCAGCTCCCAGAGAACAAAGGAAAATAACAAAAAACAATGCCTGCTCAAGGAAAAAGAGGGAAAGCTGAGGTGCAGGCACAGATGTAGAAAGTTCATCGATATTAGTACAGTGGAACCTCGGTTTACGAGTAACTTGGTTTACGAGTGTTTTGCAAGACGAGCAAAAAATTTTTTAATAATTTTTGACTTGATAAACGAGCGATGTCTTGCAATACGAGTAGTATGGATACACTTTGTCTGCTGAGTGTAATGTGATCACAAATGAGCTGATGGTTCTTCTCTCTCTCACGCGCGTCTCTATCTCCTTATCTCTCTTGCTCCCGTGCATGTCTCTCTCTCTCCTTATCTCTCTCGCTCGCGCGCGCGTCTCTCTCTCTCCTTATCTCTCTCGCGCCCACGCGCGTCTTTCTCTCTCTCTTTCTCTCTTCTCTTGAGGGCAATCATCTCCTATTCTCCATCTAAGTCTGTGTGCCTCACTCATATAGTCAACATCCGTATGAGCGTATACTGTTTACTACAGCATTGTGACTGTGTGTGTGTGTGCGCGCACGTGTGTGCTGTGAAGTGCGAGTGCCCATCTTGCGCCCCCCCAACACAAAGCCGAGTTTCAGTACTTTAACAACACCAGCTTTATTCAGCTTGAAACAGCAACACGGTTATTTATTGTAGCGGGATCTTTATAATGTTCCTTGTATCACCCATCGACAGCAGGCGATTATAGCATGTCCGCGATCTTTTTGGATACGCTTATACAGCGAACTGCTACAGCACTGGGAGACTGTGATTGCTTTGGGATGCTCTTCCGCGTGTCGTCCCGTTGGGTGGAATCCCACAAGAGTTTAGAAACTCACTCACACCAGCCATGATTCTTTTTAAAGGTAAAGTGCAGGTTAATTTGTTTTATGTATTTTTATATTTATGTATTCATTTTTATATGAATAGTTTTGGGTTGTGGAACGAATCATCTGAGTTTCCATTATTTCTTATGGGGAAATTCACTTTGATATACAAGTGCTTTGGACTGCGAGCACGTTTCCGGAATGAATTATGCTCGCAAACCAAGGTTCCACTGTATATTAGTGATTAGTGATAATATTAATAGAATACAGTGTCTGGTACATAAAAAGACACTTCAAAAGCAGAAAATGATTTTGAGAAGCAGTAATCTACAATTCTGGGATATCATTAGCACCATCCTCTTGCTCAACCCGCTCCCCACCCACTCAGCTAAATATAGGTCTGTTAAATCTGTTTTATCTAATTTTCTTTGCAATACAAAAATACGTTCTGTCAAAATGTATCTCTAATCCATGACATTATCTTGAGTTAATCACTTGACATTCACAGTAAGTCAAATCAGGGCCTAAATTAACCACTGACACTGGCTGAAGCTCTCCTTCACTGAAATAGGCCCTCTTATTGGAATATCCTGGAATTTGTATGCACAACGCTTGCTAGAGATTACTTAGAACTAAACAGTGAGTAACAGTTCTAGGAACAGAAATGCTTTGTTGATGAGGAAGGCCAGAGAAGAACGGCTGACAGTAGGACTACTGTAAGTCAAGCAACCACTCTGTACAACTATGTTAAGAAGAAAAGCATCTCAGAACACACAACACATTGAACCTTGAAACAGATGAACTACAACAGTAGTAGACCACATCGGGTTACACTCCTGTTAGGCAAGAACAGAAAGTGTAGGCTGCAGTCGGGTACAGGCTCACCAGAAATTGACAGTTAAAGGCTGGAAAAGCATTGGTCTGAGGAATCTTCATTTCTGCCAAAGAAAACAGATGGTAGGGGCAGAATTTGATACCAACAGCATAAATCCGTTCTTCCAGCCTGCTATGAGTCAACAATCCAGGCTGGTGGTTATGGTGTAATGGTGTGGGGAATGTTTTCTTGGCAAAATCTGGGCCTATCAGTCATTGCTTTAATGCCATGGTCTATTTGAGTACAGTATTGTTATTGACCATGTACGTTTCTTTAATGGCCACAGATTTTCCATTTTCTAATAGCTACTTCCAGCATGATATTATACCATGCCCCAATGAAAACTGGTTTCATGAAAGTGGCAATAAATTCAGTGATCTTCAGTGGCTTTCCCAGTTACTAAGTCCATTATAACACGTTTAAGGGTGTGGTAGAGTGGGAGTTTCGTAGCTTGAATGCCAACAAATCTGCAGAAATTGTGTGACACAGTCATGTCAACATGGACCAGAATCTCCAAAGAATGTTTCCAAATTTTTGTGGAATCCATGCCACAAAGAATTTAGGTGTGTTTGAGAGCAAAAGGAGGCCGTACCCAATATTTGTATAGTGTTCCTCATAATTTGCTCAGATGAGTGTAACTATACCATTAAAAAGAGATTAAGTCCTTGTACAACAACCAAAAGCAGTCAGAACCTTAAAAACAGATATACTACTTTGTGTAACTTGTATTTGGTCATATTTACATCACTATTTAAACATTTCTTAAACAAGATCATTAACTTGAATCTTGATTCTGGCATTCGGGGGCTAATCTGATATAATATTCACATGAAGACATCAATTCTTTTATTAAAATAAAACTTGCTCAAGGTATATACGATTTTTTTTTACAAACAAATGAAACTGCATTTTCTGACAGATTCTGTCAATAGCTTGAGGTCTACTGTGAAAAACTGCAATTATTTAATGCCCATAGTACTTTTCTTTTATAATTAAAGATAATGCCTGTGGTTTATTTACACCAGATGTGATTCACATCATCATACAATAAGTTCATACAGAGTAGAGTCCTTTCATATGAAAAGTATTAGAACTACTGTAGGAAATATGCAATTCATGTGCAATTTATGAATGTACCATGTAGCTTATTTCTAAAAGAATAAGTGACACAATGCTGCTACAATTAAAACAACCAAAATACAAATATTGTTGATTGAATGGGGCAAAATATATTCAAGTTTATTGCCATGTGTACATTGTACATTGAAATTCTTATTGTATATCTCTCACACACTTTTGACAGAAATATAAGACTAAGAACAGAGAAGAAAGAGGCCTTTAAAGTTTAGAGTTTGCCTTTCAAAGGCAGTGTATGTTATAAGCACACTACCAATCAGGAGTATAGAATCACTTAGCAAATTTAATTATTTTAATTGAAATTTGTACTTTTATTAGCAAACTCCTTTAACACTAGAATTACCACAGCCTACAAAAAAACTCGTAAATCCGTCCCACCTTAAATCGCTTCTTAAATCCCTTCACCCCTCTCCGCCAGCGTCCTTTGTCCTCTAAATGTGCTGATAAAGAGAACCTAGAAGCAGCCGGCTATTCCATCCCCCCACCAATTTAGAACATGCACAAACTTCTCTCAGCTCATGCCTTGTTTGAGTATCTGGGAGTGAAGTGGAGTTTTAGAGTGGAAATAATAGATCGTTGTTTGGAACA
The DNA here is from genome assembly GCA_026402145.1 of Polypterus bichir lapradei. Classification (NCBI taxonomy): domain Eukaryota; kingdom Metazoa; phylum Chordata; class Cladistia; order Polypteriformes; family Polypteridae; genus Polypterus; species Polypterus bichir. The sequence goes on along the minus strand of JANRMT010062842.1, from coordinate 5,879,543 downwards.
CACGCATTTCATGTCTGTTCCGTTTCTACAGTAATCTGTGCAAACACATTGTTAAAACAGAAATGTTTTTTATATTCTAGTAGTAGATGACAAAATGTAGGCATAAACTATATAATGTATGAAGCCTGAAGTCCAAATATCAAAGAAACATTTTCACAAAAGGTACAAATATAACACAACAATTGCGCTTTTATTCAAAAATATAACTGCAGAAACAAAAAGCCGCCTTAACATGCGACATTGACACCTGTTTATTATGACTGCCTCCGTGGTGCAATAGAATCAGCTGCCGACTGGGAATCAAAAGGTCACGAGTTTGAACCTGCAGCACTCCGTTTTAAGAAGTAAACTGCTCTTAGTCTTACTATTTTAGAATAAAAGCATACATTTGATTTCAGTCTGTAACAGCCGGTGTAATTTATGATCCTTGTAAAGGTTAGCTTTGTTTATTTTTTTTAATTCACTTTTCATTCTCTCAGTCGCGTTCAGAATCAATCCATACAACCCCATCTGACACGGCTGTTTTCACATAAAGACTCGCTATAGCTCTGCAGTGTACTTGTGATTGCATTCTTGTACCAATGTTTGCGAAATGAAGTGTCTGCGTGCACTTTTCGTGGCATTACACGTGTATTTTTTTGAGTATGCCCGTTTGAGCATGCTCAAACACAGGAACATATGTGGATGTAAAAGTATAACAAAACAAGTGCACTTTTATTCAAGACTACCTGTATAACCAAAGAAAAAGGAAAGCAAGTTACAGTAGGCGATTGATACGACAGCTTGCATGGTGCAATGCTAAGAAGTGCTGATTTCCATTCCGTGCTATATAAAATCATCACATTCAAATATTAACAGTTCTCACACACCCAAGGACCGTCCTTCCTACATTTACGACACGTGTACTTGTTGCAGTGTACACATCGCTCTGTGCTATGGTTCCTATTACACTGAATGAGCACCTGACACTGTACTTTCTTCCCTGGGGGAAGGTCCCACATCAGAGAATTTCCAGTTCCTGCATAAATTTACACCCGATCTGACGCTGTTCGTTTTCAAATAATATTGCCTTAGTACGATGATGTTTTCACATATATTGTCTCTTTCTTTCAGGTGTGTAATAGAAACCACAGCATAGAGAGAAGTGTGTACATTGCTTCTTACAGGAGCAGCCAGACACTGAGCCACTCTCTCTCGCTCCTGAGAGCTCATCAGCACCTCTCTGTAGTAAACACTAGACCTTGTTTTAGAATTCTCTTCTGTCGCTAAGTCAGATAACCAACTCCTAGCAGACAATGTCTCAAACCTTATAAAGCCGATGCCATTTCTCTCTTGGGCTACACTGTTGCTGGACGAAACTAACTGTATTCTCTTAAAAGGGAAAATTACCAAAATGACTCAAAACCAAACTAAACCTAAACCCACCCAATAGAAACAATAACACCAAAACTAATTGTACATCTGTGCTCACAATAATGCAAACTAAAAAAAAGGTTAAACCAACATGATTTCAATACTTTTAAAAGACCTTCCCCCTCCTGGCTGCCTTTTTCCAGCTTTCTGAGCACCGTGTGTGCCTGATCAAATTGCCACATTTAAAATGGCATCTGGACTTTGAAAGAAGAAAGAGCTACAGTAACTCCCCCAATCTGCAGATGACCGATGGTAAGTACCTTTATTTAATACTTTCATCCTCTGTTTTTCCCTGTTTCAGCTTCATGTTTCTATGGGGCTGGAGCAGACTGTACTTGCTAAGGAAACTCAGGTCTTTTGAGGTGTGTAACAAGCTGCTGGAAATGTTCTACCAGTCAATAGTGGCCAGTATGGTGTCATATGCTGCAGTCTCCTGGGGAAGCGACCTGAGCACCAAAGAAGCCCAAAGCCTGAACAAACTTATGAAGAAAGGTGAACCCTAGACATACTGGAAGCTGTTGTGGAAAAGAGGATGATGGCAAAATAAGATGCCATCATGACAAAAATCCCCTTCATGAGGCATCTCTTGGAGCTCTTTTAGCCACAGGCTCATTTCACCATGGTGTGCTAAGAAGCACCTCTGGGATTATTTTCTGCTCACTACTATCAGGCAATTCAATGCTTCCATCCAATATACTCATTAAGTTTATTTGTTTATTTTTTTGTTTTTTGCATGTATCAGTTCTGTGAGTCTGTATTCTTGTTTTTTATGTTTCTGCGGCTGTATGCATTTGAATTTTCCAATGGGATTAATAACTTTTATCTAATCTAATTGAAATAATTATATTACTGAATAAAAAAGTAAGAACCTGGTATTGCATAGGGGTCACCAAAAGTAATATGGAGACCTATTGTGCTATATGTGGCTTCCTGCTAGTCAATATAATGAACAGATGACTTGGCCCTTTAATTAGAAGCTGTGGATTAAGTCAGAGGTGACAATTAGGGTAACTAGAAGAAACAAACAGAGGACAGAACCAGGAGTTTCAGAGGCTAGATCTGACACCAGTAGTGGGTACTCATAGAAATTGTTCCTGTTAGGGGATTAAAAGATCCTTTCTGAGTTTGTGTTAGTCAAAGTTGGGTCATAAGCGAAATAAGACACAAATGTTTGGAGGAACAGATGCCAAACGAAAAAGAGAGAAAGGTGAAAGATATGAGCAGAAAAAGACCTAAAATATTAAAAATATAGTAAATACATTTAACGAGGATCAGTGTGGCTACAGGTTTCCCATACTCTATATCCTTCTAAATTTACTATTTATTTATAATACGCCTTTTTCTTTTAACATAAATTGACCTTTTGGCACCACTTGGATTCAGGGACAACCTCTGTTATGAACAGGATATAGGCAAAAACTTTGTCACATAATGTAATATTGTAAGTAAATGGGGTTTTCTTCTATATTCTGAATTCACTATGGCAGAGACAGATATTAGCACCCTGTATATTGCTAGGATTGTGTCAAAAGCAAAAAAAGATAATTGTACAAGTTGTTTTCTGAGTATTTGTTGTTCAGCTGTTGCTTGTCTTTTATGGTGGTTTTCAGAGGTTGAAAGGCTATGCATTATATCATTATTAAAATTGTATCAGTTAAAGACTACACATGATTAGATTGCATTCAGTTGTTCATCAGAAGTAACAACTATGAAGGTCTTGAGTGACTGGAGCCTGAATTTGCTATTGAATGCTATTGACTGATTGCTTTTGTGTAACATAAAATGGTGGAAGTAATTATTTAACACATTGAAGCTGATTTATTAACCTGCACTGTGTCTCTGCCAGCAGGTCATTTCAGTATCTGTGGCAATTATAGCTTGCCTTATGGCTTCTTCTGTAGACAAAGTTCGACCTCTGTATCATTATTTCTGAAAGGCTTGGATGATAAATGTTGATACAAGCACATCTCAGACCTTGCTGTATATAACATTTTCTCAATAAAAGAGTATAAGAGAGAGCTTCTGGCAATAGTGTGTTTTTTCTAAGACATCCAGGGTTGAAATCCACGTGGAGATAACCCATTCACTGGCTGGATTATTCTTTGTGGCTCAAGAATATGATTTCTTGTTTATTCTAGCTAGCAGTGACATTACCAATGATAGTTTTGCTAAACACATGCAGGTAGCTGTTGTGAGAAATGCTTACTTTAGGCAAGCAGCAGTGCTATTTACGGTATATCTGTGTGTTAAATACTGTAGTGTTATATATCTGCCTCGATGGCACTGTCGTGTTACAATTTCATGGTCCTGAGTCTGTTTCCAACTTAGTGTGTCTGTGAAGTTAATAAAGGTTTTCTCTAAAGATCTATCTATCATGTCTTAAAGGCATGCATATTAAGGCAGTTCATAACTCTAGCACAGCCTACTCATGGTATGAGTACGTTATGGGCCTGAATGTGTCCTGCCATTAACTAGTGTCCTGCCCAAGTCACAGCTGCTATAATAAACTCTATATCACTTTGAGCCTGAAGCTGGATAGACAGAATAACTAAGTCTCACTAAACATATCAGTGACTGAGCCATCAGGTACGTGGTATAGTCCACTTGCTTCCCTTCTAATGAAAATCTCTCTCTAGATACTTTACAGTATCAGTCATCTTATGCCTGTTGCAATGTATCCCGCATTGTAATTGTATCCTATGGCTATGGTTTAATTTCTATAGCTTTTTTTGATACTTGTTGTTTACCTCCAATGCATACTTGCAGACATCTCTTGCTACAAGTATCTTTCATTGCCTGTTTCTTTTTTTATTTTATTGCTCACTTTATATATTTGATATTGTACAGGGTAGTGCATGTAAAAGCAGCCCTGCATATGTTAAGGACCTTGGATATGGGTAAAGTCCCTGGGTGCAATTTGTTTTGTTTTGTTAGTTGTAATATTTGTGTCCATACTGGAGAGACAAAATGACAAATCATTGGAATTGTGAAATAATATGCCATTATGAGTGCCCCTACAAAATGTACAACTCTGCACTTGGTAAAAAAGTGATGTACTACCGGTTCTATTAGATATGCACCGAAATACCAAAATACTTCTTTGTGTACCACTGACACGGCAGACTTTTGAGAAAGAACTCAATGCATAGATTAAAACAGCAGATGAGTGCATCATGAAGGTTATGTCAGCATGAACTCCATGATCCAGTATGTGGGCTACTGTTTGCCGTCCAGAATTTTACCCTTTTTTTCCCTCTCTCTAAAACACTTTGTGGTGACGCTTACTATTAATGACACTACAGAATTTAAATAATGACTGTTTGATTGAGCATATTAACTTATGCTATGTCATAGGATGATTCTTATTTCAAAAACCAGTGAGAAAAAATGATAATTTAAAAAAACAGGCTTAAGTTTCCTTTTAAGCTTCATCCTTGAGTTCAAATATTAATATTGACTCACTGCCAATATAATAAAATTCAATGCAAGTGTTTACAATTTCTTATATAACTTTTATGTATCATTTCTTTAGATAGAAAACTAAACATCTGCACTTTGAAACATACATAATTTCCCATGTTTAAGTGTGCTTTTCCATTGTATCATAGCTTGCAAATAATACTAATATATGCATTGTGTACAACACAGCAGCAAAATATGTACCGAAATGCAGACCGTGAAACATAATATATGATTAAATAACTGCTAGCCTTGCAGTTAATATAAAAAATTTAAAAACAAACAGTGCAAGATATATCATTGAGCTATCTCTAATTTTCACACTTGCTTATGCATAAAAAAGAAGCCTAGAAACAGCTGAAGGTGTTTTTCTGTTCTATGCAGTTTTTTTTTAAATTTATTATAGAGTAGGTAACAAAAATTAAAAAGACATCTTAAAAAAAGATACTAGACTATATGACAGTCCTACCATGGGTAGTAGGTGCTCCATCAAACCATAGTAGCAATAATTGGATTAATACAGCTACTGGCATTGCTGGTTCAGGTAGCAGTGGATCAATCAAAAAAACAGAGCATATTAAAAGGATTATAGATTAGCAATTAGATGGTTTTTCTTGAGGAAGGAACAATTCTACAAGCATTGCTAGAGGTTATGAGAAATGGCATGTTGATTTTCCAGTATATTATCTAGCAAAAAAAAAAAAAAAAGATGCAGCTAAGGGATTTCCAATATGATAACAGTGACCTAAACAAACAAGCAGTGCTTTTGCATCATTTTGTAAGTAAAATGTCTTTGTGTTGTCCTTGCAGGAGAGAGCAAGTGTTCTATAATATATAGTATGTTCTTATTTTCCCTGACAATGGAATTCTTTGTTTTTCACTTGGGAGTTGGGTTTCAAGGATACAATTCATACTTGTAATATTGTTTTTCAGATATTCTGTTTCCACAGAAAACAAAGTTGATCACATACAATTGACAATAGTTTTTCATTGAGGCATTGCAGTATTAAAGCCTCAAATGTGAGTATGTACTTTATTATTATTATTATTATTACAATATGTTTGAGTATTGTTATTACATTGCCATTTTTATATGTGCACAGTCTGTTTATTTGGAGTTTTTTTAAAGTTTTATTTCTCTTTCTGAAGAACTGATTCAGATCATAGCTTTTCGTGTAATGGAGAATGTAACAATATACAAAATTTGAAAAATGAGAGGAGACCATTCAGTCCATCAAGCTTGTTTGTTTAGCTAATAGCTAAGCTGTCATCCAGAAACTATTTAAAGGTTGTTAAGGTTTCTGCTTCGACTAAATGTCTCGGTAGTTTGTTCCAGAGTCCCACAACATTTTGAGAAGTGCTTTCTGACTTCAGTCTTAAATCCATTTCCTCCTAATTTTTACTAGTGTCCTGTGGCCATGTTTATAAAACTTTTCATAATTTCGAGTGTGAAAATACACCTATACCCAAAACAGGAAAATGCATACGCCAAAAAAAAAATCAGATTTATAAAACATAGAGTATGCACATTTCTACTCAATTTACCCTTTATAAATCACAGTACTTTTGTAAATGTGCATTTGTGAACGGGCCACAAATCCCACCTGATTCCACTTTGAAACAACCATATATGAACCGTGCTAATCAACCTTATGCATTTACAATCACAGTGCTGCAGACCTTCATTGGCTGGTAGTTCAGCCATATGATATCCAGTAGTGTAAGACAGAAATTCATGTCTCTAAAGCAGAGGCACGCAAAGAACCTTTATTTGGGTGGCCTAAGCACAGATTTCAGCAATAGCCACAAATATGTTGAACGGCAACATGTTACTGCTGCTATAAATTACATTGTCATGAATCGGCCTGAGTTCAAAAAAGTACAGCTGCAAAAAAAATTCCAAGGTTTCCCACTAGAGGAGGGAAACACCATCAAAATACCTTGACTAGAAACAAAAAAGACAGAGACTAATCTTGATAAAATAAAAAGTCTATTTTCACCAAAAGGCTGTGCAAACCCCAAAGCTCCAAAAAGAACAAGGAGATGCCTGAAACAGCAAGGTTATACACAGTAAACAAAGTCCCAAAGCGGAATCCAAAAATCACTGTTGAAAAGCAGAGCAGAGGTTCAAAAATATCAATAGGCATGATATCAAAAAACAGAATACAAGAGGCGTGTCAAAAGAGGAGCACAGGGTCGAAATTCCAGAAAACACAAAACAAAGCAATAGCATATAAACTCACCCAAAACACTCTCTATTTCCAGCACATTCAATCAACTGCCAGGAACTATGAAATGTCCCCCCTTAAATAGGGTGTAGGGCTGTTCCGGGCAGTGATTGGCAGGTGACTCCGCCCCTTGTGGGACTACCCACAAAACACAAGGGTCATAACTAAGGCCCTTCCCCTTTTCCAAAATAAAAACAGAAATCATCCATGTTCCAACCCACTGAATCCAAACACAGGGTCACGGAGGTCTGCTGGAGCCAATCCCAGCACACAAGGCAGGAATGAATCCTGGGCAGGGTGCCAACCCACCGCAGGTCACACACAAACACACCCAGACCAATTTAGAATCACCAATCTACTTAACTGGCATGTCTTTGGGAGGAAACCAGAGCACCTGGAGAAAACCCATGCAGACACGGGGAGAACATGCAAACTCCACATTGGGTGGACCCGGGAAGCGAACCCAGGTCTCCTAACTGCAAGGCAGCAGCGCTACCACTGCACCACCATGCTGCCCAAAATCATCTATACTAATAAAAGGCAAAGCCCTCACTGACTGACTGACTGACTGACTCACTCACTCATCACTAATTCTCCAAATTCCCGTGTAGGTAGAAGGCTGAAATTTGGCAGGCTCATTCCTTACAGCTTACTTACAAAAGTTGGGCAGGTTTCATTTCGAAATTCTATGCGTAATGGTCATAACTGGAAGCTATTTTTCTGCATATATTGTAATGGAGTTGAGGCCGTGGGGGCGGAGTTTCGTGTGACATCATCACGCCTCCCACATAATCACCTGAACTGACTGTCAATGCAGTGTGTAGAAAACCAGGAAGACCTCCAAAAAGCGCTGAAGAAAACATGCATTATATAATTGAGAAGGCAGCGAAATAATAAGAAGCGAGCGAGTGACATATACTACCATATTCATGAGTGCTTCTACTTCGTAAAGAAAGCAAGGTGTAAACCTAAACTTTAAATTAAGTTCATAGACAGGCTGCCACTGGCGTTTCTCATGCCCACGGGTAATGCGGGATACAAGTTTAATGAGAGGACGCAGGATATAAACGAGAGTTTTGATCACTTTGTAACTAAGTTAAAATTGCAGGTGAAGGGGTGTGCTTATGCAAATTCCGAGAGACTGTGTTTGTGGGGGATTGACAGTTAAGGCGGGTGGGGGAGTCACGTCATCATCTCCCCTCCCATTTACCTCATTTCGCTCTGAGCTGAGCTCCACAGCTAACGCCGTCTTCCGAAGCAACTTCGTCACACTGCCACCAAATACTCACAGAAAAATCCACAAGTTAATACACACGCT
>JANRMT010062842.1:5819406-5870725 GCA_026402145.1 Polypterus bichir lapradei | reverse complement strand
ATATATACAGATATATATATATATATATAGATATATATATATATATATATATATATAGATATGAGAACAACACTCATATCAATGACAAAACAATTACATTAACAAACATGTTATGTTATTTTTAAAATTTTTCCTTTTCTTTTTCATACCTTCTTTAACACACTACTTCTCCGCTGCAAAGCGCGGGTATTCTGCTAGTCCATAATAAATAAAATAAACACAATTAAACTGACATAATATTAGACAATACAGGCGCAAAATATGAATTTGAATCCCAGCCAAGGGGTAAATATTGGCTTAAACATGACAACCATAATCTCTAGCTATACCATACCTGAAGTAAAAAAAGAGGTCTGATTTCTGACAATGAAAGTGGACTGCAAGTCACTGGCAGACTGTGTGTGTAACGAGAGGAGGAAAAAATACATCTACATATTCAGATTTTGTAAATGGTCTCAATAATTGGAGATGCCTTTATATGCAGTACTATGCCAGAGCACTCCTGTAGACTGTCAGTCTTATCTTGGCATCACAGGTGACTTGCATGCTAATATAATGTATCTGCTTACGGTTAACAAAAGCAGTTTCATTCTCGCTGGGTGCCTATATTGCAATATGAATGCAATAATGTGCTCCAATTACGTTAGAAAAATGGATACTGGTGCAATTTGCCTGTTTATGTTGGTGACAACATGTTATGTTATATGCCTGATCACACACACCATGCAAAAACTGGATGTAGCACTTCATCATTTGGTTAAAGGTTTCCAGCACAGGACAGAATGAAGCTCGACTGAGATATTCCTGACCTGTCGGCCAGTTTCCTGAGACAACAGGTTATCTATACTGAAAAGAAAAAAGAAACTTCAATGTTTGCATGGGAAATTGCGTACACCCATTTCAAACCTCTTTTTGTGGCACACAAGCTGAGGCCACTGAAGTATGTGATTCACCGATTCATCAGTAAAAAAAAACTAGTATGTTGCCTTTGGAATACGTGTATCATTTCAACTATTAACTTTATGCTGTATATCTACATATTATTAATTTCAACTTAAAAGTTATATATGTTATAGTGAATTTGCATGCAGGCGACACAGTGGTAGTGCTGTTGCTTTGCTGTAAGGAGATTGTAAGTTCTCTTCCTGGGTTCTTCCTTTGAGTAGTGAGAAAAGTGCTATATAAAGAATTATTATTTTTATTATTATACAGCTGCCACTGCAGAAACATCTAAGGAAGAATACCATTGAAAGAAATGTACTTAAACTCACAACAGCATAAAAAAACATTGAACCTTTAATTTGATAAAACAAAATGTCAATAAAATACAATACAACATGACAAAATACATAGATCAAATAAGTAAAAGTTTTCCAACTCCAAGTCTTCATCTCCTCATCCAATATAGAAGTATCCTGCCATATCTTTATTACTTTTCTGTATGATTACTGCAATTCACTTTTCAATACCTTCCCACTGGCAGATTACAATAGGATTTCCTGCTATTGACAGAGTTCTGAGATGAAGCATGACAAATAAACAGTTGGCTTGTTTTGATAAACTAACACAAGCTTTCTTTATATTTAGAAAATAATCTCTGCCAATTAAACTGAGTACATAAAATCTTAGGATTGTTCATTTTGTGGATAGACCCTTTCAGTCCCCATGCTGTTTGATGTTAACCCTTTTGGCCCTGACATCCTATAAATAAAAATATATATGAAGCCGTTTCTGTAAAGTGCAGGTACGTTTGCAGCCATTGGGACCGGGTGTGCTACTATTAGCTCAGACTGGAGAGACTGGCATATAGTCCATAAAACATGGAAGTGAAAATGGACGCGTCCGGACTGTGCGCACCACTTTCAATTTTATTTACTCAAGAAGACTGAAGTACTTGGCAGCTATTGTATAATAATAGTGATAATTTTTGTGTTTTTTCATTTATGAGCTTCCTAGACACACCAAAGTTAGAATATCTCACAAGATAATTTTTCCCATAAAAACAGAAAATCCAGGTCCGAAAGGGTTAATGTTTGACACATACAATATCTCACTCTACCTTTCTCACAGTTTCAAAATCTTGTTAGGCAACATTGTGTAAATACTCGTTTTAGTTTTTGCTTTCACATACAGATCTAAAGTGAATTCCAGACAGTACTCCCTGGAAGTCTCTTTTTATGTCAATTATAGGCTCCATCAGGTTTCTAAAATCAAACCTAAAACACACATATTTTCTATTGCCGTTTTGAATATTACTGTTTTTAATTGTTGTTCCTTTAAAAATTATTCACCTCCTTAAAAGTTTTTACATTTTATTGTTATACAACATTGAATCACAGTGGATTTAATTTGGCATTTTTGACATCGATCAACAGAAAAAGACTTTTTAATGTCAAATTAAAAACAGATCTCTGCAAAGTGATTTAAATTAATTACAAATATGAAATACAAAATAAATGATCGCATAAGCGTTCAACCTCTTCAGGTCAGTATTTAATAGATGAACCATTGGCAGTGTGGTGGACGGCCGGGACCCATTCCCAGCCGGGACGCCCCTTTAACACTGGATCCAGGGGAGCAGCCATGGGATGCACACTATGTCCCCAGAACACTTGGTGGCAGCCCCCCCTGGGTTGCATCGGGGCCACAACTTTGTTACACTGGAGCTCATCCCTGTTGGGCTTCCTGAGCCCATGTGGGCTGTATTGCAGCCATACCCGGAAGTGCAGCCTTAATTAGGTTAATTATCTCCTGAAGCACTTCCAGGTGGGCTATAAGAAGGGCCTGCAGCCACTGCTCAGGGAGCCAGAGTTGGGAAGAAGAGGACAAAGCTTGCTGGGAGGAGCGGAGGCGAAGGAAGAATTCTTATTTTGTGGGTGCTTTGTTTTGTGTGCTTTTGGGACTGCGTTGTGTCTGTGGCTACGGGGAAGGCGTAACCCACAGACAAAGAAAAATAAACCTTTTCAGTTTAGTTTTCACGTGCCTCAGTTGTCAGTCTGTGTTGGGTCGGTGCTGGTGAAGAGCTATTCTCACAGCAGCCATGAGTGGACAGGCCTCTATCAGCTTTGCACATCTGAACTCTTAACATTTTTCCCCATTCTTCTTTGAAAACTCTTCAAATTCTGTCAGTTTACATCAGGATTGTAAGTGAACAGCAATTTTCAAGTCCAGCCAACAAATTCTGAATGGAATTGAGATCTGGACTGCGACTCAGCCACTCCAGGAAATTACCATTGTTGTTTTAAGCCGTTCCTGTGTAGCTTTGGCTTTATGCTTGAGATTGTTGTCTAGGTGAAAGACAAATGTCCTACAAAGTTGCAGTTTCTTGTAGACTGCATCTGGTTGTCTACCAGGATGTCCAAGTATTTTGATGCAGATTAATTTTATCCACTACCCTTCACGCCTTTCAGGGCCTGCTGCATAGAAGAATCCCCACAGCATGATGCCACCATCATCAAGCTTTACGGCAGAGATGGTGTGGTTTTGATAATATGAAATTTTTGACTTGTGCCAAACATGGCATTTGAACTGATAGACAAAAAGCTCATTTTTTTGTCCTGTCATACCATATAATCTTCTTCTGGCTGACTTCAAAGCCTCCCATGTGCATTCTCCCTTAGGCAAAATCAAGCCAAGATTTTTTTTACAAATATAGGCAGATGCAAAATTGTTAATAGCCTTATATAAGATCAACAGTATTTTAAAATCAGTACTAAAAGATATTGACACTGAGTGAAGCTAAAACTGGTGAAACAGGCTCAGTTTTCTGTTTGTTGGTTAAGATTCTTCCTTCCACTTTTTAAAACAAGCTGAAGCTGACTTATGCCTTTGTTTGGTAGAGTAAGTATTTAACCTAAGTTTAATTACTTCCTTTTCAGGTCAAGTAAGTCCTTTTTGATTGTTACTCATCAATATATTTAATAAATATCTATATCTAAGTGTACTATGGGGTTTGTGGTGTGTGCGTCAAAAGGGTTTAATTAGGCCATAGGATCTAAAACTAAAAAGTGTTTGATTTAAAAAGTCAATACATAAATCAGGAAAGTAGCTAAACAATGTTACACGTCAATATCATAACCCAAAAACAAAATTGTGTTGGGTTTTATCACAGCATTTTTATTGGTTAAATTTAGTTGATTTTAAAAGTTTTAGAGAACTTCCCAATGGAGTAACCTTATGGAAGGGCGACTCTCACATGAGCGCATTTTTATTTATGGATATTAATTAATGTGGAATCAGCAGTAATTAACTAGTGACAGCTGGGGCAGTCACAATATAAACAGTGTAAAAAAGAGAAACAAACAAAAGAGAAGAACAGTTTGTGATGTACCATTCAAAAGTGTCAGGGCAGATGATATTAGCTCTGCTGGGCTGTGTGATGGAGCAGGAATGGTGGCTGTGTATAATGAGGACAGTAGGGGAACAGTGTGTGGGACATATTTCAGAGTTTTGAGAGGGCAGAGCTGGAGGTGATATTTGAGAGCTTTGTTGGGACAGGTGATGCGGTAATTTCTTTCTTTTTTTATTTTTTAATTTTATTGAATTTATTAGAAGCAAGTAACATTCCATACAAGCAAGTCTAACTTGACAAAACTAAGTTCAAATCAACCCCCCACCATGAGAAAGAGAGCTAGGCCAACAGGTTGGATCTTGCCTTTGAAACATTTTGGACAATTTTAAATGAGACAGTTGTGCTTGTTAAAAGATTTTAAGTTGAATGATTGTATGCGTTGCGCATGTGGAGCAGAAGTGAATTTTGCGCATGGCTGCCTTCTACGCCTTATCTGAAATGTTGAGTAAGAGATCCTTTTCCCACTGTACTCTGGGATCTTTGAAAGGGAGGGACTTTAAAATGTTTTTATATATTACAGAAATGCTGTCTGAGTCCTCAAGACTATTCATTATTTCTTCCGGAATAAAAGTAGGTGGGAAGTGAGGAATATTGGGCTGATTTTGTTTAGCAAAGTTTCTAATTTGAAGGTAGTAAAAGAATTGTGGTGATGGAAAGTTACATTTGGAGTGTAATTGTTTGTAGGATGCAAAGAAGTTATCTATTTACAAATCTCTAAGTGATTTAATCCAGTATGTTTTCCACACATTAAAAACTGTGTATGTTTGAGATGGTGGAAAAAAGGTGGTTATCATGCGGAGATGCCACAGATAATAGGTTCTCTATCTTGAAGTACTTCCTACATTGGTTCCATATTCTGAGTGAATGAAGCACAATTGGGTTGTTAGTATATTGGCGACAACTCATATTTACTGAGGTACAAAGCAAGGAATATAAAGAAATACCGTGGGATTTTATCTCTATTGTGGACCAAACCTTTGTGTGTTCATCTGTTTGTGTCAATGTCCAGGTTTTTAAAGTTTGTATATTTGCCGCCCAGTAATAAAACCTTCTGCCTTAGATCCTTGAAGGGTTGCCCTTTGGTTGCGTGAATGACTTGAATTCCCAAAAAATGAGGTTATGATTGAATCTAACTTCTTAAAAAACTTGTTAATGTATATTGGAATGCTTTGAAAGAAAAAGAAGCTTTGGGGGGATACTCATCTTGATACTGTTAATTCTCCTTGCTACAGTGAGATGAAGGGTAGACCATGTATGCAAGTCTTGCTTAAGTTTTTCCATGCAGACAGCACAATTTTGTTTATAAAAAAACTTTATGTTTGCTTGAGATGTTTACCCTTAGGTATTTAAACTGATCTGCGATGTTAAAAGGGAAGGTGTCTAATCTAATATTGAGTGCTAGAGAGATCACTAGAAAGAGCACACCTTTATTCAAATTCATTTCGAATCCAGAAATCTTTTGACATTCTGCTAGTGCTATTAGGACTGCAGGCACAGTATTATGTGGATCTGATATATACAGTACCATATCATCTGCATATAGTGATATTTTCTGTTCAAGTCCTTCTCGTATAATTCCCTTTATTTCATAAGCATTTCAAAAGTGAACTGCCAGTGGTTCAATGGCGATTTTAAATAGTACTGATGACAAGGAGCATCCTTGTCTAGTACCATGTTCTAGTTTGAAGTAGTCTGAAATAATGTTATTAATACAAACTGAAGCTTCTGGACTGATATACAGTAGTTTGATCCATGCACAAATTTCTCCAATGTAGTGAAAAGGTAGTCTCATTGAACCATATCGAATGCTTTTTCTGCTTTCAATGATAATAATATCTCCGGGGTGTTAGACTTTCTGGGTGAATATATATATTACAATAAACAGATGTTGAAAATTGGAAGCTAAGTGTCTGCCTTTAATAAATCCAGTTTGGTCTTGTTATATTACCAAAGGAAGCACTTTCTCAATCCTAGCTAGAACCTTGGAGAGTATCTTAACATCATTATTCAGAAGTGAGATTGGTCTGTATGATGCACATTGTAATAAGTCCTTATTTTTCTTAGAAAAGATGGTAATTAATGCTTGGCGAAAAGTTTGAGGTAGGTCTCTAGCATCTGTAAATGTTGTTAATAAAATGGGAGCTAACTTGATTTAAATTTTTTTATAAAATCGGCAGGGTAGCCATCAGGAACTGCTGCTTTCCCACTCTGAAGTGAGTTTATAGCATCTAGTGATTCTGAGATTGCCAGAGGTTTATCCAATCCCTCTGTCTGTAATGTATCTGAAAACACATTAGGTTGTCTTGTCTTCTTTAAACTGAGTAGAATATAAGGACTTATAGTAGTCTCTAAATATGTGCATTATATTTTTATGGTCAATGAGTTTGTCTCCGTCTGTGCTGGTAATTACTGGTATTGCATTGCGAGTTTCCTGCTTGTGGATTTGTTGAGCTAAGATCTTATTAGCCTTCTCTCCTTGTTCATAATAATGATGTTGTGATTTAAAAATGAGTTCTGTTTCTTTTGTTGTCAAGAGGTTGATGTCTGAATCTAATGCCTGTATTTTAATATAAAGTGCGTCATTAGGACACCTGGCACATTCTTGATTGATTCTAGTAATTTCACTGATTAGCTCTGATGCCTTCTTGGTTTCCAATTTGTTTTTGTGGGAAAGATATAAAATATAGTCGACCCTCGATATACGACTAGCCTGACATGAGAACAACTTGATTTACAACCAAAATTATTGTTTTGAATTACGACCAACGTCTTCAGTTACGACCCGAATGCAGTCATGTGTATCCGCTTGTGCGATTGTAAACAAACAGCCGAAAGCGTTCGTAAGCATCAGTCAGAGCCCAGATACATGTGTTTGTGGATGTCACTTAGGTCAGTGCAGTGATTAATATAATTTATTCTGATAATTGCTATCAAAATGGCCCCAAAAAAGCTAGGAAAGAAGCTAAGGAAGGAAGATAAGGTAACAAAGGTAAAGAAAGCGATCACAATCGAAACGAAGAAGGAATTGTGCAGAAATATGAGAGTGGTGTTCGTGTGACAGATCTCGCTAATATGTACAGCATGTTGAAATCCACCATCTTGACAATTTTACAAAGAAAAGATTTGTATAAGGAGGCTAGTGTTGCTAAAGGTGTTACTCAAATTAGTAAGTCACGATCAACAGTGTTAGACGAGGTAGAAAAGCTGTTATTAGTGTGGATAAACGAAAGGCAGATGGCAGGTGATAGCCTATCTGAGTCTATAATTTATGAAAAAGCTAGGGCTATAAATGCAGATCTTTTAAAGGATAATCCCTCAACAAGTGATAGTGGTGAAACATTTCGTGCCAATAAGGGGTGGTTTCACAATTTTAAAGAGAGCACTGGGATTCATAGCGAAGTTATGCATGGTGAAGCAGCCAGTGCTGAAAAAAGGGCTGCCAAAAATTACATACAGTCATGGCTGAAATTATCGGCACCCCTGGACTTTTCCCAGAAAATGCACCATTTCTCCCAGAACATTGTTGCAATTACAAATGTTCTGGTAAACATATGTTTTGTTTCCTTTATGTGCATTGGAACAACACAAAAAAACAGAGAAAAAAAGCCAAATCTGACAATTTTCTGGAAGAAATGGTGCATTTTCTGGGAAAATTCCAGGGGTGCCGATAATTTCGGCCATGACTGTACACAATTTTGAAATGATGACACAAAGAAATGGCTTTTGCTCTCATCAAGTTTTCAACTGTGATGAAACTGGGCTTTTCTGGAAGAAAATGCCCATGAGAACATACATTACCCAGGAAGAGAACAAAATGCCAGGCCACAAGCCTATGAAGGATAGGCTAACCTTATTGTTATGTGCTGATGCGAGTGGTGACCTCAAGATAAAGTCTCTCTTGGTTTATCACTCTGAGATCCCTAGAGTGTTCAGAAAACAGTCATGAAGAATAGGCTAGGGGTCATGTAGAGATCTAACGCAAAAGCCTGGGTAACAATTGTTCTTGAGTGGATCAGGGAGGTTTTCTGTCCTACTGTTAAGAAATATCTAGAGGACAAAGGCTTACCACTCAAGGCTCTCCTCATCATCGACAATGTTCCTGCTCACTCAAGAGACTTGGAAGAACAGTTGGTTGAAGAATTCCCATGGTTTAAAGTAGAGTTCCTTCCACCTAATACAACTCCTCTACTGCAGCCTATGGACCAGCAGGTTATAGCTAACTTTAAGAAGCTATACACCAAGGAACTGTTCCAGAAGTGCTTCCAGATAGTATCAGATACAGATTTAACTTTTACAGAGTTCTGGAAGGAACATTACAACATCCTTTCCTGTGTGGGGTTAATTGAGAAATCCTGGGCCAATGTCTCTACGGACACTGAGATGTGCCTGGAAGAAAGTGTGGCCTAAAATTATAGAGGAGAGAGACTTTGAAGGCTTTGTAGAGGAGCCTGAGCCTGCAACTGACCTAGTGGTTGATGACATTGTCACTATAGCTGAGTCCATAGGCTTGCAGGTAGACAGTGGTGATGTTGAGTGTCACACACGTGCAACTAGGAAGACGTTGTTTGGACTTAGCAAAGGTAATTCCACACCAGGTCTGGGGGTGGCGGGCTGCACTAAACCTTCTCCTGTTATCTCTACAGACTAGCCGCGGGAAAACCTGTCTGATTTAAAACAGATGATGTCACTTCCAGTTCCGGCGCCTAGAAGATGATCACTTCCGGCACCTACTCTGATTAATGAAGAACATCACTTCTGGTTCCCTTACATCACTTTTTGTCCTATCCCTTAAACCCGCCATCTTGACAAACCATCATCAGTTCTGTTTTGAACTCGGTATAGAGAACATCTCTGTATTTATCAAAGAATCTTTTGCAGCCAGGAATAATATACAGGTGGCTGCCCCAAACCTTTTTAAGTGTGTCGAGTCAATTCCTTTTACATGAGGAACTGGTGGAGGAACACTTAGAGGAATTGTCTACAGAGGAACTTCAGCAACTTCTGGCAGAGCAACAGAGAATGGCAGCTGAGGAGCTTTCTGAAGAGGAAGAGGAGGATCAACAATCAGTGCAGCAAATTTCCCCTTCTGAAATAAAGGACATCCTGAAAAAATAGACAGAGCTACAAACATTTGTAGAGAAGGCCCACCCAGACAGAGAAAAAGCTAATTGTTGCATTAACTTGCTTAATGACAATGTCATGTCATACTACAGAACTTTGTTGAAGAAAAGACAGAAACAGACAACCTTAGACCAGTTTTTATTTCCGAAAAGGTTGAGACCTAGTGAGCCAGAAGCAGGTCCTAGTGGGCTACAGCCTCTCCCAAGGAGAGAAAAGACACCAGAGAGCAGAGTCTTGATGTTCTTATGGAGGAGGGCACTCCTTCCAAACAATAACCACCTTCCATTTCATTCTCCTCCCCCTCCGTTCCTGCAAGCCAAAGATGTCAACTCAAATGATGAGTACAGTATGAAATTGTTGTTTGTGGGAGGCTAGGCACTTTTTATAACTTTTTGGTTAGTACATTAGAAAAATTATTGGTGTTTTTGGTAAATTATGGACATTATACAACCCTTTTTTATTATGAAAAGGTTAAGTAAGTGTTGCTATGGGAGATTTGGAACGCATTATGGGTATTTCCATTATTTCTTATGGGAAAAATAGTCTTGACTTACAACCAACTTGAGTTACAACCAGCCCTTGCGAACGAATTGAGTTTGTAAGTCAAGGGTCCACTGTAATCTGTCCTCTTAAGAAAGCCTTCAGAGTTTCCCAGAATATTCCTGCAGAGACCTCTGAGGATGTATTTGTCTGCTAATAAAAGTGGGTTAAGACGCCTGGTGCGAGATGAGTATGTGGGGCATAATGATTTGAGCTCCATGATCAAAAGGGCGTGGTTGGAGTTAACAATAGCGTTATACTTGCAAGATTTAATCATGGGCAAGAAATTCTATATCTATAAAGAAATAATTAGTTCTTAAGTAACATTGATGTACTGGTGAAAAGAAGGAATATGCTCTTCAGTTTGGGTTTAGAAATCTCCAGGGGTATAATAAGTTGTGATAAATTACAAACTGTGTAATTGTTTTTGCAGTTAGATGTCATCGCCCATGTGGCAGGAGATCTATCCAGGTTTGGATTTAAAACACAATTAAAGTCACCATCCATTATAATTTTATGAGTATTCACATTAGGAATAGATGCAAATATATTTTGGATGAAGTCCCTATCATCCACATTGGGTATGTCGATATTTAGCAAAATCACATTACAGTTAAATAAATTATCCATGACGATCACATATCGCCCTCCAGAATCAGATATTACTTCTGATACTACAAATAAAAATTTTCTTGTATAAGAATTCCCACACCTCTAGATTTATTTGCATAGCTGAGAGGAATATTTGGCCAGTCCAATCTCTGTGTGATGCAGTAATTTTGCTGTGCTGAGTGAAGGGTCTGCGGGTAGGTGGCAGAATGGACTGCTAAGGATGTCACAAGAGGGATTTGTTCCAGTGTCCTACAACGAAAGGGAGTATATTAAGCATGGATATGGTATTAATTATGTTTATGATTGCACTCTTGAGGACATTAATTTTATTGGCATGCTTTTACTGTAGATTAATTTTAGTACCTTGTAAAAACCTTAAATCTTTTATTTTTAATAAATGCTGCTGACTTTTTACACCTGAAAGTCATGTCTGCCTCTTCACTAGCTACTGGTACATCTCAGATATGAACTAAAGGATGTCCTAACAGGAGTTGGTGTCCATGACTGCAGAACCCAGATCATCACAAATATATAATTAGATACAAACTACAAACAGGAAGGTGTCTCTAGAGATGTTCTTAGAGATGGACTTAGTAGTGTGCTGCTAAATGAACGTTGGACTGGACTTTTTCTTTTACATTTTCCTGGTCTTTACTTCACTTTTTTGGAAATATTTTCCAACATTATTTAATGTTTCTGCCAAAAAAAAAAATTCTTTTGTATAATATATATATTTTTTAAATATAGGCTAATTGCTATTTTCTTTTTCTAATATTTTAATGTTTTGTTGCGTTCCGATTGTTTTGAGTTGTACATGGATGCATATTTGGGCTAACATTAGCCTACAGGATAAAGAACCTTTTAAATATTCTGCCACTAGAGACATTGTTGATGAGCATTCTTACTTCCATAGAATGAAAAATTTGAGCAAAAGCATTGACAATTAGTGTTTAGCTCTGACTGTTTTTGTATATTATATGTGTAGACCACATAATGTAAATCATATAATACATAGTGCCACCATAGCTGACTTATTGATTTCAGCACTATAATTAGGCCTGCATTTGTGCATCCATTTGTGGCTAACTAAGTAACTGTTTAATTCTCATAGGAATAATTGTCAGTGAGTTATGTCTTGTTACCTCATGACAGATTAATTGATTGTCAAGTCTGATCAGACACATGTAATTCCAATGGACTAACATAAATTACAATTAGGAATGTATTTGTTTATGTCATACACAGTTTATTGCACTGCTCTAAAGTGAAGGAAGGCAAACATAATAAATAATAGTGTATGTTTCGCCCACATTTCAACCAACCTATACTCTCTTGGAACATAAACCTGCACTGGAATTAACTGTTTCACAAAATGAAGGAAAAGAGTTACTTGGAGAAAGCACTCTGTCCTGCCACAATGAATAACTGGACTGAATTGATCAAAACTTAGATAGCAATATAGGAAAGATTCAGAGTGATTTTTACTCACTCAGGGAGATTAAGTCAGTAAAATGTTGAACTTCCAAAATCTAGAAACACTACACTACAAATAGAAAGTGTCAAGGGTTATACTAACCAGCAAGTGAGAAGTGTAAAGTTCAGGGATGAGCAGGTAAAAACACAAGACAAGAGAAAGACAGCATAGGTGTAGCAAAAAGACATAGGATTTGCTAAATTCAGTAATACAAAAGATAAACAAATGGACAGATCCTCTTTCTCCTAATGTAACTAGACATATGATTAAACATATTGTGTGTATTTTTTAAATGAAAGCTACACAAAACTGCATTTGGAATGACAGTGCAGACGATTTACCTTAGCTCCTTGGATAGGCCAATTTTAAAAAGACATTAAGTGGTGATATTACTATCCAGCACACCCTAAAATGAAAATAATTTTTCTCTTTGTTTGCAAGATTTTACATTTTATTTGAGTGACAAATAGAATTAGAAAAAATGTCAAAACTTTAAACTTAGTAACAATATTTTAAAAAAGCTCAAGTTCTAATTGACCTAAAATATCCCAAAATGCCCACTAGAGGTATATATTACAATCAAACCATGGCTAGTAATATGGGCAAAAACAGGGGGTCTCATGTATAACGCTATGCGTAGAATTCATACTTAAACATAATGTACGGACAAAAACAGAAATGTGTGTACACACAAAAAAATCCAGATGAATAAAAGTCTGCATAGGCCAAGTTCTATGCACTTACCCTTTATAAATTCCAATGAACGTGAAATTTAATGCATGTGCACACGCTTACAGCCACACCCCAACTCCTTCCAGAATTTTGCATATTTCAATATGCAAATCAGTATAAATAGCCCCTTTTGTTTAGTATTTTGCCAAAAGATAATGGCAAAAGTACGGTTAAAAAAGAAGAGTTTCAGTGAACATACAAGCAATGTAGTACAAGCAATAAAAGGACAATGATTTAGTGGCAAGCTCAGAAAGTCGCACGGCACCTGAAATAATAAAGAAGTGGTCAGAGATCAAAGTCGCTGTGAAAAGATGAGTCACAGCCCATCATTTAAATGCCAACACCACTGAAGGAGGTAGTAAAATTCCAGGGCTCACACAGTTTGAGCAGTAAGACACTGATAATCTGCTTTCTACCAGTGGTTGAGGGAAATTCTGACATCACCCCAGATGAAGGTGAGTTATTTTTTCTCACTTACCATTATCCATGCTAGTGTAAATAATTTGCATGTTTACCATATATACTCGTGGATAAGTCGGGACTTGATTTTACTGTGTGATTTCTGTTATTTTATAATGTCGGTCGTATAAGTCGAATGCAGAAATCTCACACTATTGGCCCAAGAGATTATGATATGCTAATGCCCACCTGAGAGAGTAACAACAGAGTACACTGCCATTTTTTTGTATGTATTGTGCATATGTCACCACATGGTAATACCTAAACTATTCCGAAGCAACATTTGCACTGATTTGTGTTTTTTGTATCTCACACCCTCATACACCTCTATCGTAAGAGCATCCCTTATCTATGGTGGAGCATTTGATCAGAAGAAAATATGAAGTTGGTTTTAAATTAAACGTTGTTGAAGTAGCAAAATAAATTTGTAACTGTGCTGCTGCAAGAAAATTTGATGCGTCTGAGAAACTGATGCGAGATTAGAGGAGGCAAGAAGTTGTAAAAAAAAAAAATTAGTGTCGCATTTTTGAATGGGCATATAAGTTGGGGTCTGATTTTATGATTGATTTTTCGAGTTTCAAGACCCGACTTACACATGAGTATATACGGTAATTAGATAAACAAGCAGGCAGCACAAATGGTATTAATCAATGTTTATTCTGTTCCAGATAATACTACAAAAGCTAGTATGTGACTCCAGGTGAGGATGATGGTGCTGGTGCTGTGCCATGCACATCGTCAGGTTCTGGCTACTCACAAACCCCTGCCTCGGTAACTGCTGGTTGACCATCTGGCCGTGTGCTGACAGATGCTGTTCTGGAATCACAAAATGCATTAGTGGATGCTGTAAGAGATGTAGTCAATGAACTATGGAATGTGATGAATGACCTACAGAATATAAAGGTAGTACCATATAATATTGACCAGAAATCAAATAAATGGTTTAAAAAATAAATGCTGCACCTGCTTACCTGTGTTTACATTCTGTTAATTAAATTCATTCGAAGTTGTAACACTGTTCAATTTGGCTGATCAGTTGGTGAGTCAGGGTCAGGTTCATCAAATGGCATCTCCTCAGTTATGGGGGAGCTACGATTGTGTGCTACATTATGCAGCACGCTACATACTTGCACAATGCAACACACCTTCTGTGGAATATAGAGCAGCTCTCCACCAGTCTTATCCAGGCAGCACCAATGGCCCTTAAGTTGCCCTATAGTATGTTCTACCACATCCCAAACCCAAGCGTTGAGGTCATCATAAAGTCATAAAGTGTGTTCCGTGTCTACAACGATCTATGTAAACACATCGTTAAAACAGAAACGTTTTTCATCTTTTAGTAATAATCGACAAAATGTAGACATGAGTGTATAATGTGTGAAGCCTGAAGTCCAAATATCAAAGAAACACTTTCACAAAAGGTACAAATATAACAGAACAATTGCATTTTTATTCAAAAATATAAGTACAGAAAAAGAACCCGCGTTAGGGTGCGACATTGACACGCATTTACTATGACCGTTTTGGTGGCGCAATGGTATCAACTGTTGACTGGTAAGCAAGGCTTCACGGGTTCGATCCCAGACCAGTCTGTTTTGAGAAGTGAGCTGCTCGTAGTCTTACTATTTTAGAATAAAAACATACATTTGATTCCAGTCTGTAATGGCCGATGTAATTTATGATACTTGTAAAGGTTAGCTTTGTTTTTTTTTTATTCAGTTTTATTCTCTCGTTCACGATCTCCAACCCCGCATTTGACACTGCTGTTTTCACATAAAGACACGCTATAACAGAGGTGAACTCAGATCATGACGACATTTCTACATCGGAACAAGAATGCACTTTTGCCATCGCTGTACTTTGTATATGTACATGGGAGGCTCTGCACTCTACTTGTGAAATTACACTGTAGGAAGTAAGTAAATAAATAAAGGTAAATAACATTCGATCTGGCTCTTATATACAAAGTAAAGTGACGGCAGCTTCCACCTGCAGCTATAGACTCTTCAGTGTGCAGGTTAGTGTTTAGATCTGGACGGTGTATGCGCCTGAAAAAAAAGTCTAACTGCATTCTCATACCATTGCTTGCATACTAAAGTGTCAGCAGGCACTTTTCGTGGCATTACACGTATTTTTTGAGCATGCCCTCTGCATTCTACTTGTGACTTTACGCTGTAGGAAGTAAGTAAATAACTCAAGGTAAAAAACATTCGATCTGGCTCTTATGTAAGTAACATATAAATGTTAATGTTTTGGGCACATGCACCGTCCTTACATACACCATCCTTTGTATGTAACAGCCAGATCGAATATTCTGTTATAGTTGTACCTTTTGTGGAAGTGTTTCTTTGATATTTGGATTTCAGGTTTCACACATTATACACCTCATGTCTACATTTTGTCAATTATTACTAAAACATGAAAAACGTTTCTGTTTTAATGATGTGTTTACTATGCATAGATCATTGTAGACACGGAACACACATGAAATGCAAGTGTTCCAAATAATGATATAGTATTTATAAAAGGTGTCATTTTGCTTGACTTCTCACTCTATACAATTCTAAGCAACTGACGCACAGGTAAACAGACTTGAGCTGAGAAAACTGTGCAGCCGTGTTTTAATGTGATAGTAGGCTGCAGGCTCCTTGCTGCTTATTGACACATTTACAGGACAAAAGACACTGATGGAGAGGCGAGAAGTGATTTAAGGTGGGATGGATCTACGTATTTTTTCGTAGGCTCTGTTAATTCTAGTGTTAATAAAGTGGAAATGCTTTCTATTTACATAGACGCATTCATTCTGTGACAGTGCCTTTATAGCAATGTGTGTGCAGTCAATCGCTCAGATTACATTTGGAAAACTGGATGTTGCTGCGTATTGCACTTTAATGTCTGCCTGTTCAACCACAGTGAAAGGAAATCTTACGTATCTGGATGACAAGCAGATAAAACCATCCATACAGATGATGTGGCACGACTCAGTGATGACTGTGAAATACCTGATCGGTCTGAAATTCACGTTGAAAAGCTCTTGTGGCTAAAAACCAGAGAGTGGACAGAACTTGCAAAGTAACAGGTAGAACAAAATTTCTCAAAGTGTGCCTTTGTAAAGCCAGCACCAGGTCAGTACACAGCTCCAAAAGGATAGCTCTTGGAAGTCGAAATCAACTTAGAAGCCAGTCATCATCATGTGCAGGAAATCAATATGATCTCTAAATACACGCTCTCTTCTGGTTCTTCCATTTGCAATGTCTTCTAACAACACTAACGGTAGCTGGAATAGTTTTGCCACTCCGTGCACCATTATATTGTTACAGATTAATTACAATTAATTGCCTTCAATTAGTAAACGATAATGCAATTAATTTAGGTGTATTTGATTCAACCCACATCACGGACGTAAATCTGAAAAAGAAAGGGAAAAGACACAAAAACTGTAACACTGCTTTGACGCTGGGTGCCACCCGTTTGCAAAGCCAAGCAGAAATGTGCTTACGCAAGATAAGGGGCTGCCGTGAAAATGTGTGTGGCTTTACACCAAGTTTAGTTTTATACATTTTTAAACATTTTTGTGTGTACTCACCGTTTATACATGAGGCTCATGATCTTTACAAAAAGATTAGTTTTTCATAAAAATGTTCTGAACAAAACGTAAAATCAGTGAAGTGCAAAAGGCAAAAAGTAGGTGCCTGAAACAAAAGGCAATCCTAGCAAACAAACTCACAATACAAAATTCAGAAACAATGTCAAAAATGAAGCATGAGGACAATCCAGTAATCCCAACAATCAATAGAAAATCACAAACCAAGAAACTCTTCACTCCCAAGCCCATTTGAATGAAACGCAAGCGACTGTGGGTTGCCCCATCTTTAGAGGGCTGAGGTCAGTCCCTTGCAGTGATGCACAGTTGGCCCCAATTCTTGGGGACCCACCTACAAAAGACAAGGAATGTAACTAAGGAAGAGCTAACATAAAGAAAATCAAATACAAAGAATAATAAATAGAATGAAACATGAACAATGAACATGAACTTGAACCCCAGACAGGACAGGAACCCTGGCTGAAATATAACACTAATGGTAATTTTCTCAACTTTCCACCTGAGTAAAAACCAAAGCCATTGAAGCATTTGAATGTTTTTTTGCATGCATACCTAATAAACATGTGCTGATATGGTCTGTAAAAATAACACTGGAAAGAAATGAGCTAGTGACATTCATCCTGGCCCTGACATGATTTAAAAAGTAGAAACAGAAAGAAGAGAAACAGAAAGAACAGTTACCAGAAGATCAATGTCGATCAATGAGCTGCAGCAATGTTACCTTAAGAGACTAAATGCCGATATACATTGGGCATGTTGACCAACATCGTCTAGGACAGCTACTGAAATGTCAGGTTGAGTTGTGACTTGTCAAATCCATTTTCTTTTCTGCTTCTGGCACATTAAAAATAATAAGAATGTATAATGACTGAATAATAACTTACACCAGCTCCCCTTGCTTGCCTTGTTGCTATGTCTTGCCACCTGAATTATAAAGAATAGGAGGAGAGATCCTCCACTGGGGAAATTGAAGCTCAGCAGCAGGCAATTTGGGGTAATGTCAGGCTGCCCTTCTTGGATGCAAGTGCATTACAGATGCAGACTTTGTCTCCTCCCATGCCAAGTGAGTGCAAGGATAAGAGGACAAATGTTGGTGTAGAAGACATATGCGTGGATCTCCGTAATAAAGAATCTGGGCAAGAGAATAAATGTATATGTTTTAGGATAGGCTGACCTCAAAACCCTTCCATGATAAAACAGCATGTCACAAACATCCAGCTTGGCAATATTCTTTATTCCTGCATTTTTAGAAATGTGTTAATGTAGCACTCTTGCTAATCATTAAAACTTTTTTTTTAAATGTTACCAATTTTGTGTTAGACATATCTTTTCATGTAAATATTTGAGTATCTACTTAATTTCTTCACTTTCTTTCTGATGCTGGCAGTGAGCTCAAAACAAAAGCCTCATGCAATTTAGAAATTAAATTTTATGGCATGACAAGTTAATTAACCTATCTCGTTCATATCCAAAATAATTACCATATACAATCAAATTATAATTTTATGCAAAAATATTCTGAAAAACTGCTCAAAAATTAATAAAATATTATTAGTTAATCTATGAAATAATAATAAAGTATAACTAGAAATTGAAAATTTTCATATCATATTTACATACAGTATAAGGCAAACAACAGAAATGCTTGAATATTAAAATATTTCAATTATTAATCCGCTAATAGTAATAAGTTTGATAGTGTATAATAAAATTTTATTTGTTTCATATTTTGCAACCCTCATGACTGATTGGATTGGACTCTTGGCACAACCTGGCAGCTATTTAATTGTGCTTGTATGGAGTTAAAAGGATGATGAATGTATTTCATTTAATAGACTCCATATTTCAACATTACTTAAGCTTCTGTACCAATACAAACAACAACATGACTAAGGTCATTTAGTTTGTCACTGTTATGATTAACATAAGTGCAACGCAATGTGAACCTTAGGTTGAAATCATCAGAAGATTCAACCTTAGCACTTTTGATTTTCATTTATAAGAAGTATAATTAGCACTGAATCAATAGTGAGTGTAACCTGGCAACGTCTAATTACTTGCTTCTATGGCTTAAAATACACTAATTTTTACAAACACAGCGTGAAAAATCTTTTTTTTTTTCAAAATATTATTATAGGTTATTAGGAAACTGATACACAATTTGTCTGTGTTCTACGCCGGTCAAAGGTTTATGCTGGAAATGGTTTCTAAAATATGTACATAATTAATCCATGTTGAAATCAATATGTCATGAACCTTCAAATGTTTGTTTTCTATATTAAATTAGGTTATCTTTTTATGTATTAAGCATAACTTGATTTTTAATGTAAAATACTGGAGCCATTTCCAAGTGTCTGTCAACTAAAAACAACTTTCAAAATAAAATATAATTTGCATGAGGCAGGTAAACAAACAAATGATTTGCCTTGTCAGATCAAGCAAATGTTTCATAATTTTGCTGTTGAGCAACTGAGTACATGCATAGTATTTGCCTCCAGTAGAGCTTAATTAAAGGGTTTACCCTGGTGCTTATTATTATATTTTCCCAAGGCATCGCTAACAGCTGTGAATTGATTTCTGTGGATTTTTTTTCAGTTTGTATTTATTGTGCTTATGGATTTTGTACCTTTTTTTGATGAACCTCAGTTTGCAGAAAACCAGATGTGTTATGACCAAAGGAAACAATAACATGTTAGGCAATCTGAAAGCAAACTGTGTCTTGCATGTACTGTCATCAAGAAAAGATAAGGATGTTATCCAGTAAACTGAACAAGATTGATAAAAATTGTTCATCCAAAAACATGACAAAAGCTAAATTTATATCATTATACTTGTTAGTAATTCAACCATTGTAGACCATTGCAAGTTGTCCTCAAACCCAGAATAAATCCAAGGAAGCAGTAGGATGAGAATAAAACCATTTAGTAACACAAACTAAACTTCATCCGGGCTAAGTATTGACAAGAAGGGTCTTACATTAAAAAAAGAAGAAATAATAAACCTACCGCCTAAAAACACCAGTAAAACCTCCTTAGTAACTCATAGAGTGGCTGGTGTTCTGCTCTTTCCGTCTTCCCAGCTCCTAGTTCAATGGCCTCCTGACCCAGGGTTCCTTTAAAGCCTCCAGTTTGCTGCAGCGTGTGGGTACTTCTGGGGTAACATCCAGCCCCCTCAGAAACACTTCCAGGTGAGCCTTTTCTCTGTTAAAAGTCACCAGGCCACAGCTCCCCCCAGTAGTACTTGCTGTCCCTGCAACCCCACGGGACTTTGTTAAACACAACTAATACAATCCGTCAATCATACATGGACCCCTGAAAGGGCTGTGTTATTTTTGAATTCATGTATCATTACTCAACTTGTTTTTTATTATTGAATGCAATGTGTATGTAGGCTATTGAATTTTTTCAATTGTTAGCATGTTAATCAAAATGCAAATTACAGTTGTGTAAATTATGTAATGTGCTAGTATAATAAAGCTAGTAGATTGTGTTTGAGATCCTATAAATACAATTATATGCCAGCATTTGGATGAATAACACTTTTATTCAATGGGGTTTGGCTACCAGCAGGGGTTTAGGAGGAAGGAGGCTGATGTTTTGTTAGGTCCAGGGGTCCTTGGACTTTGAATCCATACAACTAGCAGGATTGTCTAAATCCATTTTTTTTAATCTGCCATGAATATTTTCCCCAAGTATTCCTCTTGAACAGA
This sequence comes from Polypterus bichir lapradei, assembly GCA_026402145.1. Lineage (NCBI taxonomy): Eukaryota > Metazoa > Chordata > Cladistia > Polypteriformes > Polypteridae > Polypterus > Polypterus bichir. The sequence goes on along the minus strand of JANRMT010062842.1, from coordinate 5,850,123 downwards.
AGAAAACTTTATATATATAAAACTATATAAAACTACCTGTATGTAAATTATATAAACTATATTATATAGTTTTCTTCTGTTCAATACATATAATTTTGGAAAGTAACATAGTTTGTACTTCTTTTCTTTTTTATGTTGGCAGTCAATACAAAAAAATCCTATTAAAAATATCAAAGAGTTTTGAAAATAATATTTGTTCCAAATACTAAACACTTCAATAAACTGGTCTACCTGTTTTTTGTTATAATATCTATTTCTATTCTATATATTTTCTAGTTTCACTATGCTTGCCATATATATATGTAATGAGAAGCATGGCTAAGATGAAGAGATCCTGTGTATATTGTAATGAGCTATATAAAATAAATACATAAAGTGATCCTGAAAATATTTTATGTATTTTGGAATAAGAAAAATTCTCACACAAAAAACTGTCAATACCTCTGGTAAGTTCTGCAAATTTGTCAATGTGCAAAGCATTAAAGTTACTTTAGAGGGCTCAGGCAATTGTTTGTCAGTTTAATTTGTGCACAGGTTTGTTATTACATTGTAGTCTCCTAAAGAGTGATGTGTGAATTTCTTAACTTGTCAATTTGCCTTTTATCCTTGTTATGAATGTCAACCTATCCATAATAGGCCCATATATATTAGCAAATGCCACAAATTTAGAATTCCATTTACCATTTAGGAAGAGGAATCTTCCTTCCCCATCATTAGTTTTACTTTCTACCACAAAAGATTGCGCATTTAAGAAAATGAATGGTAATGCTGTCTGAGTTAAATGAATTTCCAAATCAATAGGTGTTTCCAAAGCCAATTCCTTAGGTTTGAGCAGGTCTTCATATTAAAAGGCACTTGTGGTTTTAAACCTAGCTAAACTATTAGGTATTGTATAGTATTTTGTTGCATTATTGAAGTCTTTCACATTAAATGTTCCAAACCTGATATGTTCTTTAAACATACATTTAACCTATAAAATACCAAAAATATCATTTAGTATTTCAAAATACTGCTCCAAGCAAAGATTAACTTAATGTTTTCTCAAAAATAATGATAGTTGTCTTATCAAGAAGAAAAAGTTCAAAAGTAAATGTTTGCTTATTCTATTTTAACCCAACAATGAAAGTAGTTAGATTTGTTTTTAACTATAATAACAAAAAGTGACATTTTAAATGTTTTTTTTAAACATTGCAAAAGTGTTTATATTACTATATTATGCATTATTGTGACTAATTATATGACTTGCTATGACTTAATAATTCTCACTTATTTGTAGCTTTAAACGCATTTTCATTGCTGTGTTTCTGTCTCAGAGCAGTAGTGTAGGAGCACAGAAGCATAAAAAGCAGGAGGCAGCCCTAGTCAAGCCTGCTATAAATTTGCTGCATGAAAAAATGCAATTTCCTCTGCAGAAAATCTTAAGAAGAACCAACAGTCTTCCTACAAAATGAAAAGTAAGCAAGTGAAAAATAAACATTAAATCTAGTTTTCCTTATTGTAAGTATTATTGACTTATAAAAAAAACTGTATTTACGGTTATTTAGCTTACTTTAAGAAATCTTGTCAAGTAAATTTTGCTTACCCCATTTGTCTAGTTTTTGCATATTCATGTTTTGTAGTGTATGGCCTTGCAAGGGGTTTGCTGTTCTATGCTATCATGTTAGCACTAAATTCCTGCAAGTCTTCTTTTTTACTTTTTAAGTTTATAAAAAAATATACAGTTTACATATACAATAATTTTAAAATGGTATAATATTTCACTGATGAAGGCTATGTTGTTATCTTGTAAAGTTCTAAGTTGAACATGTTTGCATAGTTTTTAAAATAAGTAGTATATATAAAGTATTCACTTATTTATCCATTTATTTAAGTCTTGCTCATTTTTGAAAAAATACATTCATGCAATTTACTGTGTGGAAATATTGTGACAAATATGTGCTTCCTCTACCCTTGATATTTCATTATATTGAGTTTGATGGCAGAATGTTATACTGTATTTTATCAAAACACAAAATGCTTACTGAAGTTAACTATATTTTGTAAATTAGGCACTATTCAATTAAATAATGTGCAACAAGTACAGTATGTAAAACTACTGAAAGAAATTTTTTTTTGTAATTTCAACTTTAACATATTTAAATTGCCCTTTTTGCAGCAACTTACAGTATTAACAAACCAATTGCATGAACATTTAATTCATTGTAAAGTAATATGTTTATATGCAAGCTGTGCATTATGAAAAAACAGATTTCTGGTGTATAACAAGTATCAACATACTTTTCTTTACATTTTGTTTTTTTCTTTCAGCTCTCGCTACACTGGAGGTAGTAGTGAAGGACAGGATAAAAATAAAGCTAATAGCCGTTATGAACAACACTGCACATTGTTTCTCTGACACGCTGGCACTAAGTACCTTCAACCAACACATTATTCCGAAGAAGTGTGTTCAGGACTCCTTTATACCAACGACAATATGCCTGCCTAATTCCTCACTGTGGCTGTGACTGGTCTTTCAATCTTTAGCCAAATCGGAAGATTATCTTTCTTTTTAGTAATTCTTGTGTGTATTTCAGTGGGTTTTTGTTATAATTACCCCATTCAGAAAAATAAAGTGCTATCTATCTATCATAAACTTCAACATTCATAATTTAACTTGCATGCAAGTTTCTGTTATGAGTCTAAAGTTTTTTTAAATTTTTTTTTGTCCATGCAGAATCATTGTTATTTGTTATTGTTCTCCATATGTTATTTTGTTCCTGTCTTTGCATGGCCATGGCCACATTGTTTGCCCACTGCTGGTAACATGATGCTGAGCACCTGTAATGCATTGTGTCTTCACCCTCCGCCTAAATAAAATGGTGGCACACAGCTACTCATTATCCAACTTCCAACTGGGTTTAACTTCCCAAACAGAATTCTAAACAGACTACTTTCTTAGTGAAGGCAGATGTAAGAAAAGTAATTTAGTTATAAGGAATCTTTCTTCTTTCTTCGACTACAGCTTTGAGGTTTGGTTTGGTTTGCTACTTTTGGTACTGTTTCTTGTCTTATAGATCTATCTTCAATCTGGTATGTGTCCTTTGATCTCTCTATCTTCTGATCCTTTTTTCATATTTAAAGGATAAAATACTCTTGGCACCTGCTCATACTAAATGTTCAATACAGCTTCTAGAAATGGAGTACTAATCTATACTAATAAAGGGCAAAGCCCTCACTGACTCACTCACTCACTGACTCACTCATCACTAATTCTCCAACTTCCCGTGTAAGTGGAAGGCTGAAATTTGGCAGGCTCATTCCTTACAGCTTACTTACAAAAGTTAGGCAGATTTCATTTTGAAATTCTACGCGTAACAGTCATAACTGGAACCTACTTTTGTCCATATATACGGCTATAGCCAGCAGCTCGGTCGCCGTGTGAGGCGTCTTGCATCATCACGCCTCCCATGTAATTGAGTGCCTGCCCATATAATATAAATATTCGCGGGTGAAGGACTGTGCTTAGCATATTCATAAGTGCAGCTACTGCGGAAACCCTCCCTCAGCGAAAGTGCGAGAGAAACTTTTAAGTGCTGGGTCTGAGCTAAAATTAAATAAAGCCGTGCATATCGCAAGATCGCACAAGATATTCGCGAGATACAAGTTTAATGAGAAGACGCAGGGTATAAAGCCTCGATGATAAAGACCTGGCGAAGTCATGCCTTCTCTGCTGGCTTAAAAAAACATCTGAATCACAAACTAATGTTAATTATATTTTGTCCACGAATACTTATTAAATAATTCCAAATAGTCTGTCTGCTTCCTTTCATAGCTTTTCCGATGGTTGTGCTGCTTCCAGACATGTATTTTCATATTAAAGCATTTAACCAATCACATTTCAGCCATCATTTGTTGTCAGGCAGAGAGGCCTTCACAATCCGTTCTGCAGGCCCTCTAACACAGAATAAATGTTGATTAAACTGTTGCTTCAACCAATCAGATTTTGAGTTGGTGTCACGGAATGTAACTTCATAACAACACGTCCTCCAAATATGAACCTGATTGAAAGAAATAATGATAATTACATCCTTGATGACAGCAACACTCATAACAGTGACAAAACAATTACATTGACAATCAGGTTATGTTGTTTTTAAAATGTTTCCTTTTCTTTTTCATAACTTCTTTAACACACTACTTCTCCACTGCGAAGTGCGGGTATTTTGGTATATTATATATACACACACATACATATATATCAGTGCTTCTCGATTCATTTTACCCTCGCACCCCCTGTGACGGACGATGCCGATTTCGCACACCCTTGGTTTGAGAAGAAGTATGAAAAAATATGAGGTTAACGCAGAAAAACGGATCACCAATTGAAGCTTTATGAATAATGGATACTTTACTCTCCATCAATAATTGTTTTGGTAAAGCCATACTCAGTGTGTATATGTATATATGTATATGTATATATGTATATGTGTATATGTATATATATGTTTATGTGTGTATATATATATATATATATATCTATACTAATAAACGGCAAAGCCCTCACTCACTCACTCACTCACTCACTCACTCACTCACTGGCTGACTGACTCATCACTAATTCTCCAACTTCCCGTGTAGGTAGAAGGCTGAAATTTGGCAGGCTTATTCCTTACAGTTTCCTTACAAAAGTTGGGCAGGTTTCATTTCGAAATTCTACGCGTAATGGTCATAACTGGAAGGTATTTTTCTCCATTTACTGTAATGGAGTTGAGCTTGACCGCCGTGGGGGCGGAGTTTCGTGTGACATCATTACGCCGCCCACGTAATCACGTGAACTGACTGTCAACGCACTATGTAGAAAACCAGGAAGAGCTCCAAAATACGCTGAACAAAACATGCATTATATAATTGAGAAGGCAGCGAAACATTAAGAAGCGAGCGAGTGACATACTACCATATTCATCAGTACAGCTACTTCGGAAACAAAGCGAGGTATAAACCTAAACTTTAAATTAACTTAATAGACAGGCTGCCGCTGGTGCTTTTCGTGCCCACGGGTAATGCGGGATACAAGTTTAATGAGAGGACGCAGGATATAAACGAGAGTTTTGATCACTTTGTAACTAAGTTAAAATTGCAGGTGAAGGGGTGTGCTTATGCAAATTCCGAGAGACTGTGTTTGTGGGGGATTGACAGTTAAGGCGGGTGGGGGAGTCACGTCATCATCTCCCCTCCCATTTACCTCATTTCGCTCTGAGCTGAGCTCCGCGGCTAACGGCGTCTTCCGAAGCAACTTCGTCACACTGCCACCAAATACAGAGAAATCCACAAGTTAATACACACTCTGTCTCTAGACTTTCTCCACACTGAATCCTCCAGGCACTACTTACAAAAGGTTACATTGACAATCGTGTTACGTTATTTTTAAAATGTTTAATTTTCTTAGCACAAGCACAGCTGAGAAGCTTCGATGCATGTGCTCCATAACGCGTTAAAAAATAATGCATTTAATCACACTTTGCATTACAATCAAAGGGGAACTTTTGTCAATGCATGATTTCCTGGTACACCGATAACATTGATCAGCGCATCCCAATTCATTTTAGCCTCGCACCACCTTGGTTTGAGAAGAAGTATGAAAAGATATGAGGTTAACACACAAAAACAGATCACCAATTCAAGCTTTATGAATAATCGATTCGCCATCAATAATTGTTTTGGTAAAGCCATACTCAGTGTAATCCTCCTTCCATTTTATAATTTTTCCGCAACTAGCCATGATTAAATGAACGGTAAAAAAAGTAAGAGCGAAGCGAGGGTGACTTATTTAGGCAGGCATGTATATGACAGCAACACTCATGACAATCATGTTACGTTATTATTAAAATGTTTCCTTTTCTTTTTCATTACTTCTTTAACCCATTACTTCTCCGCTGCGAGGCGCGGGTATTTTGTATATGAATGACCTCCAAAGAGCGCGGAGACTTTTGATCATGTGAACGTGTCTGCAAAAACTGGCGTCTGCTGCCCAGCCAAAGTCGAGCAGCTGGCGCACGCGCATAGCTGTGCCGGCCTTTCACACGCTGACTGCGCTTCTGCAGCAAAATAATATTAAGGCGCTTCGCACTTTATTTTGCACGTATACGATTATGAGGTCGTCAGCTCTTATGAAGACACGCACAGGAGTGAAGGACTGACAGTGCCATCACAGCCGATTAATAGCTGGGACGTCTCACCAGTCTGCACAAGACCCACCGCGACTGTCCCCAAAAGGCGCTCATATCGTCAGCGAACACATCTCTCTATACTATATAAAAGAAAAGAAAAAGGCAACTTTCCTTTCTTTACACCTTTTTTCCGTTTATCCCAAACCAAAGCCTTTCTCTCTTAACACTGCAGAGGACACAAAACTAATTTTCTTTAATTGCTGGTAAGGCACATTATTAGAGGCAGAAATTTGGACTTTCACATAGAAAATGTAATTTCTATACCACAGCCGTCGTGTAGCGCCTTTCAAAAGGGATCTACTACCGAGAGATGATCCATATACATTTTAGCTGCTGTTAGTACTACTTACCTGTTCTGTTATACCGTCTTTTAAAATGTAGTTTACCCGCAACCACTCGAGTAGTGCTCAATGTACCTGTACTTCTTAAAACGTTAATGTTTTACTGTTTAATAACTAATAGACTATATTTTATTATTTTTCCCTTGCACTCAGTGACCAAAGCTATACACACACATATAGACACATACATATATATACACATATATATACTTGTGTGTATGTTTATATATATATATATACACACACACACACACACACACACACAGACCTATCTACATTGTATATATATATTTACACACACACACATACACACACACACACACATACATACATACATACACACACACAAATTATATATACAGTATGTGTGTGTCTGTGTATGTATGTATGTATATGTGTGTGTGTGTGTGTATGTGTGTGTGTGTGTATATATATATATACAATGTAGATAGGTCTGTGTGTGCAGACTAAGCCATTGTTACCTTTAAGATTCAGAACTCATTTGGCTGCCTTTCATTCTCCACAAAATGCTCAACACTCTGATATGGAGGTTCCTGCGAGTGACGATTCTTACTCTGAAGCAATATCCAGAATGCAAGAATGTAAGTTAATTTCAACAAACCTAGAACTGAAATCATCAGTTCTATGGAAGAAAAGGCAATAATTTCCAGGGAAAATCATCTTCTCGCCATGACTCAGACATATATGCTGTCCAGGTGGAACTCTCAAAATGAAAATTACTGACCAAGAAGTCAGGTCATGATTAGATGCAACATTCAAATTCAGAGAGGGTACAGAGGGTAATGATTTCAACTTTTTTCTATCCAGGTTATGGGCCAAATTGTTTCTAAATGTTTCTAATTTTGTCACCAAGATAATAAGGTCACACTGGGTACACTCTGGCTGCAGTGATTCCCCTGAGCCTTGCCTTGTCATCATTAAATATTTAAGGTTTACGGACCACTAGCTTATTCTAAAGAATGCTTGTTATGTTCAAGACATTTTGTATGATGGTTCACGTTTTTTTTTTTTTCCCTGACTTTTGCCCTTTATTATTGTAGCACAGAAATTTGATGAGCCCTGCAATTAGGAGGGCAAGAGAAGTCAGTCTTCATCCATTTCTTCTGCACCTGGCAAAGATGAAGTTAAACCATGTTTCAGTGTATTCTACATATGAGGAGGCTTTTGCAGTGCTAGATAAATCCATCATCTATCGCTCCTTCCTGCAATGATGCACCCCAGATGTTTTGTGTTAAGCATTAGTATGTTAATTCATTTGTGATTGCAGTTAAGTGACAGTTTTGTTTGACTCTATTTGCAGTTCATTTGTAGTTCATTGGGACATTACTTAATGTGCTATTCTTGATTTTTGCTTATTCTTTGCCTACATTGACATTATTTCTTTCATTCTGGTAATTCCTTTACATGTCATTGCTTATACTACTTGTCTCCCCAGCTTCGACTGGTGGTTATGGGTACTTAGTGACCCCAGCATCACCTTGGATTGCCGGGTGCTGTTTCACATTCATCTGCTCTGTTCAGTTGATGTGCTTACAGCACTTCCTCTTAAAGGCTAGACCCCTTTTTCATGCAATGCAAATATCTGAAAATATTCAATATGTTAATAATTAATATGTGAATATTAAAGTGACTCCTCAACACTATTTTATTTATTGCAGCATCAGATGGATGGTTGGAAAACTTATCTAGGAATGAGGGGTATGGAATAGAATCTCTGTAAGTTATGTTTTATTTTATACACCATAGTATTATCTTAAATGATACACATTTACCAATATTTTAGGAGAGATCTGAAGTTCATCATTTATTTATTCTTTGACTAATTACATATTGTTTCAGAAGCCCTTATTCTTAAAAATGTTGACTATTAGGATTAGATTAGAAGAATTATCAGATATTAGTATATTCAAAGGTGGACTTTAAAGAGAGATTTGAAGCACATTAGTAAACAAATAAGATCATAAAATTGTACCTTCTCATTACATCTATATATACAATTCACTAAGGGCACGCAAGACAGTGAGCGCAAGCAAGACAGAGAGCCACGCCCGCCAACTCTAACCCTCCTACCGCGTCATGGGATACGCACGACAGAGCCACGCATGCCAACTGTAACCGTCCTCCCGCATCCAATGTCGCTCTCAAGGCATGTGCACTGCCTGCTCATGTGCCCGCACGCAACAACTCACCAAACACAGCCTCAGTCTCTTTCGTCTGTGCAAAAGTCAACATGCACCTCTGAGCCATGTTGACTTTTCACCGCACGCAACACAGAGAGCCACAACCGCCAACTCACAGAGCCCCGCCTGCCAACTCTAACAGAGCCCTGCCCATGGGTTAATGGCACTAGACTTTCTGTTACCAGCATTCACTGCAATGTACTGGAGTGTAAGACTATCACATCTGCTACCTCACAAACTGTCCTTATTCCCTGGATTTCCCTGACTCCATCAGATTCAAATTTGCCTTTTACTTTTACACGCAGACAATTTCCTGTTAGATTGGCATTTGCAATGACTATTAATAAGGCACAAGGACAAACTTTCAAAAAAATAAGCCTGTATCTGCCAAAACCTGTTTTCACTCACAGACAATTGTATGTTGCTCTCTAAAGAGTTCCATCTTTTCATTCACTGACACTTGTATCCTCAAACCCTCCCTATTTGGACAACTGTGTCTTTCAGGAAGTGTTCACTCATCAATAAATAATTATATGCGGTGTATGCTACACCACGGGTTGGCTAGTAACTTTATATTTGTTCTTTAATTTTGCAAACCCCATATATTCATGATTTATTTAAGAGATCTGGAAAAAAATGATCATTTATTGATATTCACTTTCTCAAGATTCTTTTTTAAAACAGGGTTACAGTAAACAGTAGTGGTGGGTCTAAGACTTGATTGGACTGGAGTCCTTTGTAGGACACATTCAGACTCTGACATACACCAACGCACACTCCTACTGAGGCCCTGTAGAGGTGTTAATCAAACTAACAGCACATCTTTGGATGGCGGGAAAAAAGAAGAGGCCTAAGGGAAATAGAACAGATGAAGAACATAGTGATTCCATACAGGAGGAAATTGCATGCTGGTCCAAATACAGTATAGCACCCTGTTAGTCAAGTGCATTGTTTTTGATTAGAAGTTTATTTCATTGTAAACTTTCAAGTAACATCTCATATGAATTTATGATTGTAAACATTCACATGAAGAGCCAAACTAAAAAGAAACTTGCAGATTCAAATATTGTCTTTATACCATAAAATAGTCCTTACATTTACATTTCATATTAATCATATGTCTGACCCTTTAAATGTAAGTAAAGACTCTTTCAGTAAAATTTTTCAGATCAAGAAGCTGAAACTCTGCTACAGAAAAATACCTGCACTATTGAAAAGTCATGGACTCGAGTGCAATGCCTGCTAATTAGATAGGGAGACAGATGTGCCTATAGCTTTGCAGATCTCCTGGAGTCTGTGAAGCTGACAGGTTGACACATAACTGCAAGGTGCTGTAGAGAGTCAGAGACAAGAGATAGATTTACTGAAACCTCAAGGGATTTCTGAACAGGGTATTTCCTTTGTTCCCTCAGTGTAACTACTGTGCACCTTAATGATCTGAGATGCTAAAGTGGCTTTGTAACTGATAGCCAGCGGAATGTCTGCTTTTTTCCAAATCTTGTGACTCACCTTGAAAATAGAAATCCTAAAAAGGGGTAACAATGGTAAAATAGGTTAATCCTTTATAGAAAAAAGATTTATGGGTGTCATGAAGGCACAGTGATCAGCACTACTGACAACCTTTCTGATATTTCAGGTCCACTTACTATACAAGTAACAAGAATGTTACACATTCACTTGGGGTTTAAAATTTTTTGGTTTCCTTCAGCACTACAAAACTGTACATTTTAGGTGATCTGCTGACTATTAAATTGCTTCAGCCTAAGGTGTATTAGTATGCATGCATCAAAGTTGGGTTTGCTTTAGACTAAAAATGACTGTTTTTGGTTTTTTGGAACCTCTAATAAAACAAAATATTTCAGAAAATACTGTAAGTAAATGTGAATATTTTCTTCATCACCCTAACCCCAAGCCTAGCCATCACTGGGCCATAACCAGTCACTAAAGTATTTGGAAGTAAAATTCGAGAACAGACATATTCCTAAATATTTTGATGGTCAGAGCTGTAGGCCCCAATTTCTTTGTGAGTAAATTGTATGTCTATTGAAGTCTGTGCAGCAGAGAGAATTCATGATGTGTCTTCAGTAATTCAGTGAGTTTCTATGAATACACATCCTCTCTCTGGCATTTAAAACAAGTAATCATCTACAAAGAAATCTTGACTGGGAAAGTGTAGTATCTTATATAAATTGTCAACGGCTGCTACAAGTGCAAACCCATGACTATACAAGAAAATTTGATCATAGTAGTGATCATTCCAGTAAGGCCATATATCATAGTGATCAAATAAACTTATGGTAGTCTATATGACAAGCTGGAGAGGTCAACTCTTTATTCTTTGAATGTGTGCACCAGAATGGCAGCCTTGAGAAAGTCAACTTAAAACTCTAATCTTATGATGATGTAAATATTTATGTGCCCAGTTGCTTAGGAAGGTGTAAGCAGGGAAACAGTTTAGTAAGGCCATGTCGTGGGACTAGTTAAGAGCCTGAGATAATGTGATTGTGTATTACTTTACTCTTCTTTGATGAAAGAAAAAAATATTTTGTATTTACCTCAATGAAAGAAAGAGGTACAGATCAATGCAGGATGCCGAGGAAGGAGGCTGCATGGGTGCTGTGTTGGATGCCAGTGTGAGATGCTGGGCCGCTTGGGGGTGTTCCATGGGTGGAAGTGGCAGATGAGCGTGAGTGTGTGCGAGAGGTCTATTGGGTTGTACATGTGTCTGTGGGAGGTGCAGACATCCTGGTGATGTTTTGTTGCCTGCTGAAAGAAAGCGAAAAGTGAGGTGCCGGCTATCAAGAAACCGTACATGGGCCTAGAGAGAGTTCAAGGAAAGGTTTCACCTATGCAGGGTTCAGGACAGGAGACTGGGCCATGAATCCACCCCATGCAAATGCATGCACGTCTGGGTTAATTTGGATGAATTAGGAGCTGTGTTTAGGAGTTCCTAAGATGTGATCATCTTCTGCCAATGTGGTGGTTAGCAAATGAGGTGTAGCAGCATTCTACAAGGTCCATACAAGGAGAATTAAATGATGTAGTGTTCTGGGGTTAAGTCCTCTGATGATTAATTTGGGGTGAAGATAAGAGCCTCGGACTGACAGTTACTACTGGGAATCACTTGGATATGCTTGTATACTTTTGACTGATCCTGGAGGGGTAATAAGGTATGGCTGTGCCTGCCAAACAAAGTTCCCCGAAAGTCCTGCGAATAGAGGACATTTGAACTGGTTATGGGAGCTGCCATAACTAGAGGAGGAGCATAGTAAAGTCTCTTTGCCTTGAGTAATTTTGGTGAGGGTAAAGAGAGCAAGAACCTGTTTTTCTTTTTATTTTCTTGATTTATAACTGTACTATATCAACGTTAATTTTAACACAAATAAACAAGCCTACAGTCCCACCTCGACTCCACCCAGAAGTTCATCTTTTTGAATATGCAAACCAGTATAAATAGCCCCTTCCATTCAGTGTTTTGTTAAAAGATAATGGCAGTAACATGTTTAAAAAAGAAGAATTTCAGTGAATGTGAAATGGAGGTCCTGCTCAGTAAAGTGGAGGAAAGGAAAAACATACTATTTAGTGGTTTAAGCAGAGGTATAAGGGTGGCAGAGAAACTCAAAAGTTCAAGTTTAGAAAGTTACACAGTGCCAGAAATAAAAAATAAGTGGTCATATATTAAAGTCGACGTGAAAAGGCAAGTCACAGCCCCCCGTCTGAGTGTCAATACCACTGGAGGAGGTAGCGTAATCCTGGGGCTCACATGGTTTGAACAGCAAGCTGCTGCAATTATTTGCGAGACACTTATATATATCGCCATAAAATTAATGACATGGATTTTCACATCACAGCTAATTTTCACATTAATAGAGTGGCAATGCTTTTTATTTACATAAACAACTTTATAGAAATGTGTGTGCAGTCGATCACTCTGATTACATATGGCAAATCGGATGTTGGTGCAAATTGTGCTTTGATGTTTGCCAGTTCAACAACAATGTAAAGAAATCTTATATAAGTAGATGACAAGCGGATAAAATCATCCCATACAAACAGCATGGCACAACTCAGTGATGACTGAGTAATACCCAGTTCCCATTGAAAAGCTTCTGTGGCTAAAAACTAATTCTTCAAAGTCTGCCATATTAAAGCTGGATCCAGTTTAGCACAGCTCTTGAAGTTCTAAATCAACTTAGAAGCCAGTCATCATCATGGGACAAAAAATCAGTATGAGCTTTAAATACACACTCTCTTCTAACTTTTCCATTTGTGATGTCTTCTAACAACGCTAAAGCAGCCATGGTAGTTGGAATAGTTTGGCCATTTCATCTACCATTATATTGTTAAAGATTGATTACAATCATGTGTTTTAAATTTGTAAACGATATGCAATTTATTTTGGTGTATTTGATAGGTCTGTATCATGGATGTGAATATAAAAAAGAAAGGGAAAACAAACAGAAACAGTAGCACTGCTTTGATGCTGGGTACCACCAGTTTACAAAACTGAGCAGAAACGTGTGTATTCATAGTCTGAGTTTCAAAGGGGAACATTTTTATACAGGCAAAGAAAATGTTAATATTAAATGTAAAAGCCAGTAGATGAAGGGGCAATAGGCACTTTTTGCTGGGTCTGGTGTAATAAGTGGATAGGTAAATTTCCTGAGTAATTGTGTTACAGGTTATTGTTGCTTGTTCTCAACAGGGCATAGATATTTTTCTGCTTTGATTCTGCTGGGAGTTTGCATGTTCTGCCCGTGTCTGCGTGGGTTTCCTCTGGGTGCTCTGGTTTCCTCCCACAGTCCAAAGACATGCAGGTTAGGTGTCATTGGAGATTCTAAATTGTCCCTAGTGTGTGCTTGGTGTGTGGGTGTGTGTGTGCCCTGTGGTGGGCTGGCGCCCTGCCTGGGGTCTGTTTCCTGCCTTGCACCCTGTGTTGGCTGGGATTGGCTCCAGCAGACCCCTGTAACCCTGTAGTTAAGATATAGCGGGTTGGATGGATGGATTCTGTTGTTTAAACAATGAAAATAAGGTTATTGTTGATGGCTATCTACAGGACGTAGATATTTACACTGCTTTGATTCTGTTACAAGTTATTGTTGCCAGATATCTACAGGACGGATATACTGTATAAACCTGCTTTAATTCTGCTGTTTAAACAATGAAAATATGTTTTCTCTACTGCTGATGAAAGCAAATTGGTATGTACCATTGTTTGATAAATCATCATGTTAATCTAGGCAGAGACTGAAGCAGATATATACTTCTGGGCAGTGGGTGGTGCAGAAAGGAACGGTCCATTGAGAACGCTGCCAAGACCACTCGTACAGAGCATAGGGTTCACAGGCAGATGAGGGTACGTGGTTGGCAAGACACGAGGCACATGGACGGCAACACCAACCTCCAGAGAGGAAGAGACTGTTCCACCAGAGATGGAACAGTTGGGGTTCCAGCAAGAGAAAGAAGACTCATGAAAAGATAGAGTGAAGCTGGCGGACGTGAAACGATGCACGCCTAGGTTGTCATAGCAACCCAAGGAGCCCAGAAGTGAACAAAAGAATGCTCACTCCACGAGGAAGAGACGCTGATAGAGATTCGACAATTTGACAAAACTTTTGTTGGGAAACGCATCCAGCAAACACAGTGTATCCGTGGATAGTTCAATGATTAATTGTTGTGGTAACACAGTGAGCAAACTGGACTCCACACCAGTAAATGTTGTATCCTCCACTTTTATGCCTTTAATGGACTTTTAGAGTATGGACTATGTGCTTTTCTTTTTTAAAAAAGGTTTTTGTTCCTGATAATTTTAGATTCTTGTATTCTTTTATCTTCCCTGTTTATATTCTCTTGCGTAAGACAAGTTATTGTTCCTTTCATTGTGTGTTTACTCACCGCCCAATTTAAAGAAACTTGTGTGCTATTATCTGCAAATCTCAAGATTTCCCAGTCTCTTAATAAAATTGGGTGGCGTAGTCACATATTTTAACTGTATCTAGATTAGATTACCTGTAAGTGTGACCAGACATCTATCACATGAGGCTGTCGTAAAAATGTGTGTAGTGTTACTCCAAGTTAGTTTTTATACATCTTGATGTGAGCATGGAAACGGGTGTATGCTACATTTTTGTGCGTACACACCAGTTATACATGAGGCCCCGTATGTTTAACATAGTACTTGGAGTTTAAATTACTTTAAAAGAGGTTTTTCTTTTTTTCCACTTGGCAGCACTAACACTTTTGCATATTTTGAAAGATGATGGAAAAAGTGATTATTAAGTGACAGTTTTGTAACAATGTAATGTAAATATGACTTTATTAAAACAAACAGATAAGTAATTAAACAATTTTACTATTATGTGTATTTTCTGTTGTACTTTTGTTTTCATGTTATTAATGTATTCATGATTTAGTTTTAATTTCTTAAAATAAAATATAGCACATTCAGCTGCAACATTACAATAATTCCTGCTATCAAAATATAATTAACTTGTTTGTCACATTCTTATTCATATCATTTATATCAATTAAGATGCGCCGTGCTTCTGGTGCTGACTCCAGTGCACTGCACTTCTTATATATATCCTAACATTCATGACAAATCTTATATAAACATATTATTGATTCAAAAATATGTACGCCATGAATGATCTATGATTTCTTGGGTCAGTAGAGATCTTGTTTTGCTTAAAATACATTTATTCTCTAATACTGTATAGGAGTATTTGTTATAAAGAAATGATTAAAAATTAATACTATTTAATAAATGTATACTTTCTGTAAGACAAACCCGTGATTTAATAGTGTAAGGGAATACTTAACTATATATACTGATAAAATACATTTTATTGATAGTTTGGTATTACAAATTGGCAAAACACATGCTAAGTGAAACAAATTACTTACAGAAAGAAACACTAATCACTTTAACTCACTTTACATTTTTAACTATGACACATTTAATGTATGTTCCCTATTATTCATAGCTATAAACAAACTACATAAAAATACAAAGTTAAGAATATTCAATATTCAATACTGGAAAAAAATATTAAGGAAGAAAAGTGATGTCCAGAGCTGAAGATTTAGGCTTTTTTCTGTAGAATCTGATGTGTTTGACAGATTAAAAAAATAAAGGTACAGCTTTATTGTCTGTACTTTAAGAGTATGTGTCCAATTCCTACTGTAAAGTTCTTGTTATTTCTTCTGCTCAGTGCTAGCTACTCATGATCTTGTCATATTCCTATATCCACTGATTTTTATTCCAGTTCAAATAGAGATAATCTCCGTAATCACAAGAGAGTGGTGAGAGTCACTGCAATCCGCTTCAGAAGTGGATGTGAGGTATACAGCATGTGGGGCAGGAACTTATACAACAACAACATTTATTTATATAGCACATTTTCATACAAACAGTAGCTCAAAGTGCTTTACATAATAAAGAATAGAAAAATAAAACACACAATAAGAAAACAAAATAAGTCAACATTAATTAACATAGAATAAGAGTAAGGTCCAATGGCCAGGGGGGACAGAAAAAAAAAAAAAAAAACTCCAGACGGCTGGAGAAAAAAATAAAATCTGTAGGGATTCCAGACCATTAGACTGCCCAGTCCCCTCTGGGCATTCTACCTAACATAAATGAAACAGTCCTCTTTGGATTTAGGGTTCTCACGGAAGGACTTGATGATGATGGTCACGTAGACTTCTGCCTTTTAATCCATCCATCATTGTTGGAGCATCATGAAGCTTTCAGTAGGTGGAGGTGGCGCAGGCCACCACCACAAAGAAACCGGAAAAAGAAACAGAAGAGAGAGTAGGGGTCAGTACGGATTTTAGAGCCACCATGAATAGTTATTATGAAGAATTGAACATACAGAGTATCAGGATAAAGTTAAATTAAGTTAAATTGAAGTTATAAAAAGGCCATGTTAAAGTAATATGTTTTCAGCAGTGTTTTAAAGTGCTCTACTGTACTAGCCTGGCGAATTTCTATTGGCAGGCTATTCCAGATTTTAGGTGCATAGCAGCAGAAGGCCGCCTCACCACTTCTTTTAAGCTTTGTTCTTGGAATTCTAAGGAGACACTCATTTGAGGATCTAAGGTTACGATTTGGAATATAAGGTGTCAAACATTCCGATATATAATATTATGGAAATATATTATATAATATAATATAATATATATTATGGAAATCAACAACAGTGAATCATTGTTGGGATGGTCTTTGGGTTTTCTCTATATACCATACATGCTATCCTTTGTCAGGACTACAAAATTACCACTTTTATTCTGATGACAATCATATTCTTCACCATCACTGTCATGGCACAGACATTATTCAGCAAACTTCTGTGGAGATGATAATTTTGCTGCTTTTTATGCTCTGTTGTTTTTAGAACTGTGTTATGCTGCACATTATATCTGCTTCTTTTGATTTTTTTGATATTCCCATACAGTTTATATCATGTGCTTGCAGTTCTTTATTGAATAAAGTTTGCACAAAAATTGATTATTGCATAAAAAAAAACAATCTGCCTCATTAAAGGCTTCTTCCATTTGAGCAAACTACACATATTGTATTCTCACTGAGCCAGATGTATTATATGTATGTCTAGAGATAGCCCAGACTGAATTTTGCTGAAAAAAATAAAACTGGATGGAAACAATTAGATGGCTTAGAGCTCCAGAACTGATCTCAGCAATTGTAACCTTTTCTTTTCAATGTCAACTCTTTTGTACAGTTTCTTTTGCTCTGTTCTTGAAACCTCAGCAGTTTAAAGAGCACAGACTGGAGGAATTGGGGGCAAGTGTTTCAGGAAGAATGAAGAAGCACTGTAAGCATAGCCTTTGCAGCAACAGATTTCAACACTGTTTACTGCAAACATTTTAATACTAGAATTCTTAAAGCCTACAAAAAAACTCTTAATCCCGGGGCCACCTTAAATTCCTTTGAATATTCTTGTACCTTATGTAAAAGTGTTTATTTGATATTTGGACTTCAGTGTTCACACATTATTCACTTCTTGTCTACATTTTGTCAATTATTACTAAAACATGAAAAACGTTTCTGTTTTAGTTATGTGTTCAACAATTCCTGCCTTGCATTTCCTGTCATCCTACATTTATATTGATTGTTGTAGACATGGAACACACATGAAAGGTATGTATTCCAAATGACTATATTTTACTTGCCCTATATAATTCCAGGCACCTCACATGCAGATAAAGAGCCTTGAGCTGGGAAAACTTTTTGCCCAAATTGAGCTGAAGCTGTGAGGGGGATGGGATAGAAGTCTGTTTCTTGTTTGTGCTGATAGACACATTTGCAAAACAAAAGACAATAATGGAGAGGTGCAAACGGAATTTAAGGTGGCCCAGGATTACGAGTTTTTTCATAGATTTCAGGGATTCTAGTGTTAACAAGTTGTTCTCAGATATTTATTCTCATTTGAGAACCCCATCTGGCCCCACGAGACTACAAATATTAAACAGGAGCCAAGTAAGCTTTGAAATGTAATGGGAAATTCTAGTCCTAGAATGATTTGATATGGGTAGCTGAAATGCAAAACAATATGTCAAATTAACTTGTAACACTGCCGAATAATGTTTCTTCAGGTTTGTCTTTTGTCTCTCTGTGTTGTCCCCAATGTAAACACCGTCTCCACAAAAGCACGCATAATAAAGTGGAGGGAATAAAAACAGGCACATTTGGCAGACGGCCATAAAGAGGACCTTTGCATGGTATGGTCTGTTGCAGTAATTTCCGGGAGATTGCCATGGTAATGGACACTAAATTTCAGTCAAAAAAGAGCACGAAAAGGCAAAAAAAAAAAGAAAGATACTAAACACAATCTTTATGGTGGAGAATACAACCGTAGTCTATCCAAGGCCAGACAGGAGATTGCCTCACTTAAAAGTTGAAGCCCTTTCTAGTTTGGAGGTGATCATCATTAAGATTTCATCAAGAAGAAACTTGTTGACTAAAGCAAGTTCAATAAACTAAATCAAACAAAAGAATACATTAATGACATATTCTATTCGGCAAATAAAGGGCAGATCTTTGCAAAGAAAACACGTAATATTCCAGGATATAAAGAACTGCTGTACTATTAAGCCAGGGCCCCTCCCCTTAATCCCGCTTATACTTCAATTCCTTTTTTTTCATTTTAAATTCTTTAACTACTAAAGTTTATTTTAATATTGTTATATGTGTTTATTCTTTATATAATTATATATTTTTTATCATTTTTTATTATTTAATTTCTGTATGTTTGAATTTTCTCTTTGTTGGGGACATTTGTGGTGGATCCATGATTATGTGCAGTCTGCTGAGGCAGCCAAAAAGATATTTAGAGATTGGGAACAGGAAAAAGAACAAAGTCAGTAAAACAAAGTGCAGGTCACAACCAGAATATTAAAACAGAATGTCAAAAAATTGAAAATCATAGTCAAAGAAATACAGAATGATCAGAAACCACAATAAACAGAGAGCTGCAATCTAAAGTAGAATACTACCCAAATCATGGATAGATCAAAACAGTCTAGGTGAACTTTAAACAGTCATGGTGGTAATGTCAACACCGCACTGTCCTAATGCATCCTAGGATACAGTATCATGGAACTGGCTGACTCAACAGCCACAAAACACCTCCTTCCTCTTGTTGGGTGTCTTTTAGTTTGCCACTAAGGAAGTACTAAGGTGGGTGAGGAGGCAGACAACAGCACTGAAGTGATCCAAACAAAAGTATATGAGTTTATTAACAACAGTTTCATGGTGGAAAATGACATATGGAAAAACTATAATAAGGGAATGAATAAATATAAACAACAGACCATCAAGGTGTCCAACCATAAAAGCAGTAAAAAAAGTCACGGTAAAAAGAACAGTAACACATCCAATAAACTCCAAATGGCACTCAGTTAATGGATGCAGGCTCGTCATATCACCTAATGAAAATCCTAACGATTCATTGTCAGCTTCATCTACTCCTTTCACAAGCTGTCTCTCCCATCATTTTTACCAGTCTGAGGTTCCCCTGTAGCTGTCTTCTGTCTTCCCTGCACCTTATCTGCAGCATAGACATTGCCAGCGATCTGGACTTCTGAGCTGTCGCACTTAGTCACCTCAAACGTCAGTACCCATGAAGGATGAACAATCCTGCCATCATCCCTGTTCCACGCTGCAACTGATCAGCGATGTCCTTGCTCTCAAAGAAGGCAATTCTATTGCTATGATTGCACATTTCTCCATCTGCTCACTTTCAAACCATATCGTTGCAGTTTTCTTCCCTCTCAATTCCTCGATCGATCAAGTTAACTCATTCCTCCTTTTCCTCTCCAGTTCTCCCCTGTCTGTACTCAGGCAATCCTTGTTAATGCAAGCTGGGCCGCACTTACTTACCTAACAAGCTATAACATGTGCGGGGATGCTAACCGCCTTTCCGGCATACGTTTTATTTCTCGCATTCAGAGTGAGTCTTAGCTCCCTGAGTAACTTTGCATTTCACTTTGTAAAAAAAAAAGAAAAACTAGAACTGTGACGCAAAGTTTCACAAAAATGGTACAGACAAAGAAAATAACAGAAATAGAAAGACCAGAAAATAATAAGCAAATTAGATTTCCTAGGGTTAATAACCCCACAAACAATACCAATAATATATGTATATCTCAGAGAAAGCTCAGGAAAAATGAATAAAAAGCTCCAATTAAAACACTTCTTTCTTAGTTTATTTGACTCAGTTTGGACTTAACATCTTTGGTTTACTTGAAAGATTTATTTAACTCTCTTGTCAGGTTTCTGACTTTGACTCGATCTGACGATTTGTCATACACCTCTTTACAAATTAACTACAGTGAAATGTGTATTCTTCTTATTCCTGAGGAAAGGCCCCCCCTTAAAAGGACAAATGCAAAAGAGGATTGTGAGGTAACCAGAATCTTGAGCGTTACTATGTATGCATTTATACTACAGTTCACCTGCTTAAAATTCAGCTGGTTGTTAACCTTGTCTTAGGCTAATCCTAAATGGCCTAAACCTCCTTCATCCAATCAAATTATAATAGAAACATTTATTATGATAAAGAGACAAAGC
Organism: Polypterus bichir lapradei; assembly: GCA_026402145.1. Classification (NCBI taxonomy): domain Eukaryota; kingdom Metazoa; phylum Chordata; class Cladistia; order Polypteriformes; family Polypteridae; genus Polypterus; species Polypterus bichir. The sequence continues at coordinate 5,829,281 of JANRMT010062842.1, read as the reverse complement.
TCATTCAAGAGGTGGACTAACCAATAACAAAATAATCTTTATTAGAAAAATAAGTTTTAGCTGTCAGTCAAAAATTGACCAACATTGATTTTTGAAAATGGCTGCATTGAAGAGGGTGCCCAATAAAATTTTCATGGTGTGCAACAGAAAAGCTAGCATGGAGTGAATCCCAAAGGCAGCTTCTGCATCTAAGCGCTGCTGCAAAGCCCCAACCTGAAAAACTATCAGCTGAAGTGTTGCAGCCAGCTCTTCTAATTGTTTTTGTTGCACATTTCACCTGAAATCCTCTTCATTAGAGTCACACTTATTGAATGATTTTACTATTGTGTTAGGAGGAGGAGGTTAGGAGCACACACTGATACAGTGCATTGCTGCACCCACCACACAAGAAACCAACTCAGGATCCAGATTAGGACCCGAGTGCAACCATGCAATGGGTGACACCTCAGCACCACACTAGTTCAGATGGAATGGAACGAGTGCGAGGTTTTTTATGGTGGCTGGAGTGTCAATTCTGCCACCAACCCCCAAGGTTTTCCCTGCAGGTTGGAGGGCCTACATGCAGGGATGGATGCAGATTAACGTCATACCCAAGACGGACTAATGTGTTAGGCCTGAGGAAATGACTGTCCTTAAAAGAAAAGATGGAAAAATGGTTGCTCTTCAAAGAACAGTTAAAATGCAATCAGGAGATGAGGGATTTAACAAAAGAATCTTCAACAATACAGACCAAATTTGTTACCAAAGTCATAACAATAAAACTAAAATGAAATGCAAAAGTGAAAAAGAAAAAAAAAACAGATATCAAAGTTGCAAAATAAGAGCAAAGCAACAATACAGTAGGTCTTAGAAATATGTTAATGCTTAGATAAGCAGAGTGCCCCTGCATCACCTTTTATATTCCCACAGCCATGTTATCACTAGTCACAAGACTAAGGTCACACAACCTAAATTATCCAGTCAAGCCACAACAAATACGACTGCTGAAAAACAAAATTACCTCATCAAAATGACATCAAATAGAGCGAAAGATGAAAAAAAAAGTAATTTGACTCTGGTGTACAAAATTCACAACAAACCTGATATGAATAGACGCTTCTGAAAGTTGAGTATTATATTGTTTTCATAGGAGGAAAAAAAAGTCTTTAAAAACAGTGTTGACATCTCCCAGTAATCTTTAGATTATAGCTGAAAGGGTTGTAATATTCAATGCAGATGTTCGCCTTTTATACAACCTTCTTTAAATGGACTTGCTGTCTTACTGACTCATCATTGCAGGTGCTCAAAAATAAAGAAGCCTTTGAAGGTATTTGTGTATCTGACTGATATATCAGCCATCTATCGATTAACAATAAGTATGGCTGATCCCTTTTGCTTCTTCAATTCTGGGTTTTCCTTCCTCTCTTTTCATTGCCACCTTTTGTCTGCCTCATCAGAGATGCAAGTGGTCCCTAACTAAAATGCTGCATGATGAATCATGTAGCACCAGAGGATCTGTCCCATGGCCATTGAATTCAATCTTTCCATAAAAGTGGACCAAAAAGGTTTGCATGTTTACTAGAGAGGAGAGAAGGATGTTTGATCAAAGACAGAACAAAGCAGGTATTGCTGACCAAAGGTCTATGAAATCGGCTACCAAAACAAAAGGATTTGGTAAGCTTAAAGCAGATAGCCCCAAAACTGAAAACCAAAGAACTGCCTGCCTATAAAAGAAATTATTAAAGAAACTAGTTCACTTAACCTAAATAATGGTCTTTCCCTTTAACAAAGGTCAGGCAACAACACAGCACACAACGTAGCCTTAAATAGGATAACTGTTCTGACATCACACTCCTTTGTGATGTCAGAAACAAAAATGCAAAATGGTAGATCTTTGATGTCACCAATACTAAATTCAAAAAATTCAACAAAATAACTAATAAAAATAATCATGATGCGTTGAGATTTTTGAGTAAATCATAGCAGCTATGGTCTCCTAGCTGGAAATATTTATCCAGTCTTTTATAAGGTTGGTCTTTTAAGTGCCTATGAACAGCTTTGTCTGGCTAACCCACCGTCTTGGGCCTCACCTCAGTTGGAACTAAAGGACAGCCATTCTGATGTGAATGTGAAGTGATTAACAGTGTGGTTTCTACAGTATCGTGACTTTGCTACTGCTTATCCTTTGGTGAAGATACTGCATATTGTTAGGCAAACCTTTCAGTTGACAATGAGCATTTTTTGAAGGCATTGCTGAGGGGACTCTCTTAAGATTTTTTAGGTAACAAACACAACCTAGGTCTCACTAAAATAGTGTATAGTAGAGTACGGACACAAATGGTCTTCTGACCAGTACTTTTATTTCCTTCATGAAGACTCAGTGGCATTGCTTCCTGAAGCAGCTGTTGGTACAGCTGATAAAGTGTTGAACTTACTTCACAATGACTACATTTCTGTTACAGTTGGCTATCATGGTATGGAAAATGGTCAACAGTTTCTCATGTTTCTCTGGAGATGGTGTTGCAGATATTCAGCCAGGAACATCTTGGAAGATGATCCTGTTTTTCTTGATAATGTCAGCATTTTTGGCATTTGTAAACGTCAGCAAAAATGTTTATTGCAGTCCAGGGTCCTTCCACAAACTAATTGCCACAGAGAGGATTGCTAGAGATCAGAAGTAGAATCATTGAGTCATGATGGCATAGTCTCTGTTAAATTGAACCTGACACTCTTGATTTTATATATTTTATTGCTCACTACATAATAGTATCAGCAAGGAGCACTTCCCTTTCCTTGCATTACATGCATCGCAGCATTTTTGTAAATTACCAGTATCAATCAGTATCACATATGTATTTTATATTTAAATATATGGCGAAACATTGGTGATCGTAAATTGTCCCAAGTATGTGCTTGGTGTGTGTGTGTGTGTGTGTGCCCTGCGGTGGGCTGGTACCCTGCCCAAGATTTGTGCCTGCCTTGTGCCCTGTGTTGGATGGTATTGGCTCCAGCAGACCCCTGTGACCCTGTGTTAGGATATAGTGGGTTGGATAATGACTGACTGACTGACTGGTGAAACCTTGTGTATGCATTCAGACAAGAACTTAAATCCCAAATTCATGTTTTTCAGAAGACATGCAAATCATTTAGTGGTGGGAAATGGATAATTCACTCCCTAACTAAAGAAAATTCCAAACTTACACTTTATAACGTGACCAGGTACAGTGCTACATATAAACACACATACTGATTACTAAATGAACAGCTTATTGTGGTAACATATATTTAATTGGTCAATTGGCATGTCAATTTATCCACAAAAGCTCTAACCAGCCATAACACTGTGAGAAAATGATAACCTTTTTTTACTTAAAATTTGGAAAAAAACCAGAAACATTCTCACTAAAATTCTTACTCAGAATTTGGAAGAAATATATTAATATTATCCATACAGGACCCGTGCTCACCTCTGGTAAGCCTTTTTTTTTCTTTTTCCACAATTAGTTCAAAATGAATCTTCTGAATTTTCGCAGTCTGAATAGGCAAGGGGATGTCAGATCTTATGTCGCATTTGGTTTGCTATTATTAATTTGTTGTAACAAAATTTATAAAGTCAATTAAATTATTATAAAATAAACACACTTGCTTTCCTGTTGCCTTTTGTCCAAATCACTAGAACTACTTGCAAGTACCCAGATGAAATTCTGCCTCCATGTTCATCGTGTCCGCTGAAAAAAGTCTTAACTGCCAGTACCCCCAAAAATAATGTCCTGGCTATGGAAAGTGCATCTCTGTAAAAAACTTGTGTTGCTATTATGACAGTCATCAAGTACTTATTTAAAGCTTTTCTGAAACAGATGTTCAAAGGCAGTAGTGTTACTGTTTGTAAGTCATCATTGTCAGTGTGGCAATTTTCTCCTGGTTCTCTCATCAAATATACTTCACGCAAAATGAAGTCCAAAGGAAATAAAAGCTGTAATCATTAGGTTATAGTGAAGGCCAATAGAAATTAAAATAACTTTTAATTACTGTTTAACAGATCTGCCTAATCACAGCTCAAGTAAATACTTTCCAGAGAAAGGCTGTCTGGTGTTGGCACATGGATTTCTCCTTCTTTGTTTGTTCAGTTGTATTGTTTTACTATTAAAACCTACTGTTCTGTTTGTAGTCTTCCTTGCATAGCTTTAACTCATTCTGCCATCTTTCTGATATACTCGGTCTAACTTGGAGAAATACATACATTTATTGTGTTCAACTTTTAAAATACTTCTCTTGTCAGAAAATTATTGTGAAATTTCAACTGAATGAACAGAAAAGTCTCACATGCTGTGCTCTGCTTCTAGTACAAAATACTGTATTGAATTAAATATGTGAACATCATCAGGAATATGAAATAATTGTTACTATAAAAGTATATGCCAATAGAGATTAATTCCAATCAGCATTGAACAATTAAAAACTTCATGAAGTTAGAGCACTCAGGCAGCAACTACCCCATAACCAGGCAATAGCAAATCCAAAAAAAAAACAAAATTAAGCAATAATGAATCAAGGAGGGAAGACAATCTGCACAAAAACTGAATAAAAAAATACTATGTAGACAATAAGTCACAGCGCCCATCAATAAGAAACTTCATACAACTTACACATAGGACGACTAATCTGAAATGCTTTAGACAACCCTTCTGTTAATTCTTGCAGCAGATGATTCACGCAAACTAACCTAGATTTCAAAAAGTTCAGGGCAGGAGAAATTGCAACAAGAAGTTAACCCAAACTTTGCAGAAATCTTCCACCTAAGACAACAAAAGAGATCCAGGAGAATGAAGACATGAGGAGCAAAATCGACAGTCATGGGAAAGATGAAAGATTCTGTGACACAACTTGTCAAAACTGAAACTGTTGTGCATTCCTAGTCCATATGTAAAAAGATTCTTGGGGATTTGGAAGAATAAAGAAAGCAGTGTCGATCATTAGAACAGCCAAAACATTTTAGGGGTCAGATAACAAGTGATGTACAAAAATAAACTATGCGTCTTGATGATCAGGCTTTAGAAGTCAGATTGAAAAAAAATCAGGTCCCAGTAAAGAGGAGTAAAGAGTAGAAAATCACCTTCTCAGAGTGACTGAATACGGAAAGGTTTAGGGACAGAATTGCATAAAATGGCATAGGCTGCAGAACCAGGATTCAGTTAAGTAAAGTTAAGAGAGTCTGATCCACTTATCTGTATTTGAATTAGAAAACAACACATTCATTTCAAGTTGAAATGATAGTGTGGACTTCTGGAAAGGCAACTGACTGATTCATGTTACTATATCTACAGTCGTAAACTAACCTTGGGTTGAATTAATTAAAATGTTTGTCTGTATATATGAAATATTAGATAAAAATAGTGATTAAAATTAAAATGAATAGAAGAAAAATAATAAACTGTGAAAAAAACAAAATGTGTTGCATTTCCAAGGTCTATCCATGTGCATGTGGATTTTCTTTCAGGAATCTAACTTCTGGTGGCTAAAACATTGCTGTCAAACTGATGACTATATTTAAGCTACCCCTACTGTGTGTGTTTGCGTGGAATTGACAGTGTCCTCAAAGACAGAATAGCATTCAGTGAAGGTTTGGTTTCTATCATTAGTTCATTGTTAAACAGCCTGACTGCACTCATTTTGAAAAGTGGTTGGCGAACAAAATTCAAGCAGACTTCAAAGTGTGATTTATAACCAATTTTTAATTGGTTATAAATAAACCCATCCTTAGTAAACTGTAGGGTTCATGGCTTAAGAATTTACTTTGTGGTCAAATAAGGAAGGTGTTTAACAGGTGGACAGTCCTGATGGCACTGTGTATCCTGTTTTTCCTGATAAGGCCATTTCCAGTTTCCAGCCATAAAATAAAGTGTTCCAATATTCCAAAAGATTATCATAATTTAAGATATGATGAATGAAGAAACAAAAAAAAAAAAAACAAACAGAATGCATAAATCATATGGAACAAAATTTATAATGTTAGTAAACAATGAAGATCAGTTTGTCATACCGTATATCTCAATCTGAGGTGTCATGTTCTCAGGAGAATGATTAAATAAACAGATAGATAGATAGATATAACTTTATTTGTCCCCAGGAGGAAATTTGGGATTTTACAGAATCTCTTTAAATAAACAAATGCATAAACAGATCGATAAGTAAGTAAATAAATAAATAAATGCACACAAACACTTTGGTCTGAACACGCAAGAAAATTCAAAAGAAAGAAAAGTTCTGACTTGGCTGTCACAGTCACAGTGAGGCCTTATGCAGATGTATCGCTGTTGGTATAAAGGAGCCCCTGTATTCTTTTGAGTTTAGTGTAATAAACTTGGATCAGTGTGATGCAGAATTTCACACCCCTGTTTTAAAGAGAAAAATTAAATTTTACCAAGTGTCATTTTAAAGGTGCATGTTTGACTGAGGCTTTATTACTTACTGTACCTGACAGGTGAAAAGAACACTGATATTTTCCAGAGGAAAATTTTATATTTTATTGTAGAATGGGGAACAGCATTGTTCCATTAGTTTGTTGACTACTGACACAATGTTATTAAAAGAATTTTCACCGGAATCGTAAGTATTTAGAATATGATTTGCTCATTTTTATGACTGGCTATTAAAAACAACGTAAGAGAGTGAGGTGGAAGAAACATGTATACACATATAGAGATAAACACACATACAGTACTATGACAATGCTAAAGCTTGCTATCAGAGGAAAACAGGCACCGTGACAAGGTAATACAGTGGTTCACTCCTTCGGCTTAAAGGAAATAGTGGTAAATGCAGCTTGCTGTTCAGCAATAAGAGGAATTTCTTAAAAAAAAAAATCTGCAGTTATTAAACTCAGCATGGGAGACAATCTGAAATGGGATCTTCATCAATCAGATTAACTGCTTTCCAAGATGAAGCCAGACGAGGCTCAGTGTGAGCCCAGGCAGATATTTATCAAAAGCTGAATTAATAACTACTTTCAGCCTTCTCCTGACAGTTTCATCCCAGCTTCCATGTTTAACATTTGAGCATCATATGTTTTTGTCAGGCACGGGCTAGCAAGAACATCAATTAATTAATTCCTCCCTGGTGTACTTCCAAAAGCAATAGCCAGTTTCAAACTCTGAATAATTTTTTTTAGATGTTTACAATTTTTTTCAATTCATTTTCTGTTTATGTAGTGAACTTCACAGTCATATTAAGAAATACATTTAAATGAAAACATCAGATAACATTCAGTTGAAAAACACATATAAGTGTTCACTCTGAACACTACATATATGTATATATATATATGGGAGAAAGAGAGAGAGAGGGAAAGAGTACTGTATATGTATATATATATATATATATATATATATATGCTAGCTGCGTTACCCATTAAAGACCTCAGTGTTAATATTTGCAGTGCACCAACTATTGGAATGTATTTTGGAATGCATGTAGTAATAAAATGCACTGTGTTTGTCATTCCAATAGATGAAACATCACATACATTTTTAGTAAAACAATGCATTACTACAAATGTTTGTGGTGCCCCATCTGTTGGAATGACAAATGCAATGAATTTCATGGCCACAAAATATTTGTGATGCACCATCTGTTGGAATGACAGAGACATAGCAACAATGGACATTGATACACAGACAGAGTCACTTATCTTTTTATTGAGATGGGTCAGAAACCACTTTATATAGGTCTACCTATTTAGTACAAGGTAAGATCTTCTTTGCCTGAAATTTTCAGACACCAGATCCAACATGGTGTTGGAAACATTTCCAAAGGAGTCTACCCTCTGCTCATTCTATAGCATCACACAATCCCCAGGATACCCAGATGTTGTCGGGGGTGCATACAGGTATGTGGGGGCCACACACTACTGAGTCACATTACAAGTGGCCGTGCTGAAATTCACTCAATTTGGATCAGCCTGTGATTTCAGTTATTGACTTTGATTTTTGGTGCAATGTGGAATCCAGCCCTCAGTGGGTTGGTTGGTAATTTTGGTTTCCATTGACTGTTGTTACATCATTTTGTTCTCAATGAATTACACAGCATTACTCAGTAAAGATTTTCCAATTGAATATTTTGTTCATCAAGATCCAATGTGTGATTTAAGTGTTCCCTTAATTTTTTTGAGATGTGTGTATATATATATATATTTATACTAATAAAAGGCAAAGCCCTCACTGACTGACTGACTGACTGACTGACTCACTCACTCACTCACTCACTCACTCATCACTAATTCTCCAACTTCCCGTGTAGGTAGAAGGCTGAAATTTGGCAGGTTCATTCCTTACAGCTTCCTTACAAAAGTTGGGCAGGTTTCATTTCGAAATTGTACGCGTAATGGTCATAACTGGAAGTTGTTTTTCTCCATTTACTGTAATGGAGCTGAGCTCGAAAGCCGTGGGTGCGGAGTTTCGTGTGACATCATCACGCCTCCCACGTAATCACGCAGTACGTAGAAAACCAGGAAGCGCTCCAAAAAGCGCTGAAGAAAACATGCATTATATAATTGAGAAGGCAGAGAAACAAGAAGCGAGCGAGTGACATATACAACCACATTCATGAGTGCTGCTACTACGGAAACAAAGCACGGTGTAAACCTAAACTTTAAATTAAGTTCATAGACAGGCTGCCGCTGGCGTTTGTAATTTAGTGCCTGCCCATATAAGGCCGTCCATCAGCGGCAATCCAATAGAAACACTGCCACTAAATATTCACGGGTGAAGGACTGTGCTTATGCAGAGGAAGATGAGATGGTCAGGGTGGTGTTTGGCACAAACTCAGCGAAACTGCGAGAGAAACTTTTAAGTGCCGGGTCTTAGCTGACATTACATACAGCCGTGGACATCACACGAGATGGCACCAGCACAGCTGGGAACCTTCAATGCAAGAACACCAAGCGGCTCACGTGAACTGACGCAGTGCACAGACAAAAAGCAACAGTTCCAAAGAGCGCTGAACAAAAACCGAATTACACAGTTGAGAAGGCAGCAAAAAAATATGAAGCATCTGATACATACAAGCATATTCATAAGTGCAGCTACTGCAGAAACAAAGCACACGGTGGAAAAAGTCAATGTCCCGCTAAAGGAAGACAGTGTAAAAAAAAAAACCCGTGAATGCAGTGTGTCACATCTCAGATAAAGAGGAAGACGAGCTGTTTATTGATGCAGTAAGAAACGAATCGATAAATGAAACCTCTTATCTTTACAACGATTGACAAACACGGAATGTAACTTAAACACAACACATCGTACAAATACGACCCTGATTGAAACAAATAATGATAATCAAATCCTTGATGACAGCAACACTCAAAAACACTCACAAAACAATTACTGTATATTGACAATCATGTTACTTTATTTTTAAAATGTTCCCTTTTCTTTTTCATAGCTTCTTTAACACACTACTTCTCCGCTGCGAATATATACTCAGCAAAAAAAGAAACGCCCCTTTTTCAGGACTGTGTATTTCAACAATAATGTTTTAAAAATCCAAATAACTTTACAGATCTTCATTGTAAATTGTTTAAACAATGTTTTCCATGCATGTTCAATTAACCATAATCAATTAATTAACATGCACCTGTGGAATGGTCGTTAAGATCTTAACAGCTTACAGAAAGTAAGCATTTAAGGTCACAGTTCTAAAAACGCAGGACACTAAAGAGACTTGTCTACCGACTGTGAAAAACACCCAAAGAAAGATGCCCAGGGTCCCTGCTCATCTGCATGAACGTGCATTAGGCATGCTGCAGGGAGGCATGAGGACTGCTGATGTGGCTAGGGCAATAAATTGCCATGTCCACACTGTGAGACGCCTAAGACAGCGCTACAGGGAGACAGGAAGGACAG
>JANRMT010062842.1:5710290-5799406 GCA_026402145.1 Polypterus bichir lapradei | reverse complement strand
GGTGCTTTAAGGTCCCTCCGCGGCTTCCTATTCGCGCATGCGTGACACGACCCCCCCCTCAGCCCGAAACCGTCAGGACGGGCGGACCGAACCGAGAGGTCGTGAATACGTGAGAGGGCATCGGCGTTGGCTTGAAGGCCGCCACGGCGATAAGTGACCGTGAACTTATAAGGCTGTAAGTCCAGAAACCACCTGGTGACTCGCGGGTTCGACTCTTTATGAAGGGACATCCACTGCAACGCGGCGTGATCTGTCACCAGAGTGAACTCACGACCCAACAGGTAGTATCGGAGATAAGTCACAGCCCACTTAATGGCCAGGGCCTCCTTCTCCACCGCCGCGTACCGAGTCTCGCGATCCAGCAGTTTCCGGCTCAGGTACATCACGGGGTGTTCAACACCATCGATGCTTTGGCTTAACACGGCGCCCAGGCCTGTGTCCGAAGCATCGGTCTGGAGAATAAATGATAAACCAAAATCAGGGGTTCTTAATACAGGCGCTGACGTTAGGGCCTTTTTTAAGTCACTGAATGCATGTTCCACCTTTTCGTTCCATACCACTCGGAGAGGAGCGCCTTTCTTTGTTAAGTCAGTCAAGGGCGCTGCCCTCTCGGAGAAGCGGGGTACGAACCGGCGGTAGTACCCGGCTAGCCCCAAGAAAGCCTGCACCTGTCTCTTGGTACTCGGACGGGGCCATTCCAAGATGTCTTTAACTTTGGAGCATTGTGGTTTCACCTGTCCTCGTCCTACAAGATAACCCAAATATTTGGCCTCCTTTAAGCCAAAGAAACATTTTCGGGGGTTTATACGGAGGCCGGCTTTAGCTAGGGTAGTGAGAACAGCTGAGACCTGCGATAAATGTTCTTCCCAGGTGCCGGAATAAATGACTACGTCATCCAGGTAGGCGGCACTATAGGACTGGTGGGGCTTCAGCACTCTATCCACCAGACGTTGAAAGGTCGCTGGGGCTCCGTGCAGCCCAAATGGGAGAACTTTATACTGCCAATGTCCACTAGGGGTGCTAAAGGCTGTTTTTTCTTTTGCGGATGCCGTTAAAGGAATCTGCCAATACCCTTTTGTCATGTCAAGGGTAGTCAAGTATCGAGCCGTACCCAATCGCTCAAGTAAGTCGTCAATACGAGGCATCGGGTAGGCATCGAACTTGGAGACCTGATTTAGACGTCTAAAGTCATTACAGAATCTCCAGGAGCCGTCCGGCTTGGAAACGAGGACGATAGGACTGGACCACGGGCTATGACTTTCCTCAATAATGTCCATATCCAACATTCGTTGCACCTCCAATTCCACTTCCGCCCGTTTTGCCTCTGGGAGTCTATAAGGTCTCTCCCGGACGATCACACCGGGATCCGTGACTATGTCATGCAAAATCAGGGCAGTCCGCCCGGGTGTCTCGCTCACCACTTCGGGGATGGCGTGGATGGTTTGAGTCATCTCACGTCGTTGCACGGGTGTTAGCTCGTCACCGAGGTTAAGGGCCGATGCGCCACTGAAAAGGGAGAGGGACCTACGAGTATCGGGAGAGTCTTCCCTTTCCTTCCAAGGTTTTAGCAGGTTAATATGATAGACTCTCTCACTCGGTCGACGATTAGGTTGGAGAACTAAATAGTCGACGAGTCCTTTTCTTTCTTTAACCTCATACGGGCCTTGCCAATGAGCCAGTAGCTTAGAATGAGAGGTGGGTACAAGAACCATGACTCGATCCCCCGGCTGGAACTCTCGGAGGACAGAGTTACGGTTATAACACCTGGCCTGCGCTGCCTGCGCACGAGTCACATGATCTTTTAGAATAGGCCTGATTTTGGTAAGCCTGTCGCGCAGTTGCGCAACATACTCCAGTATATTGGGGGAGGGAATGGTCTCAGCCTCCCATCCCTCTTTTAACATGTCCAAAATTCCTCGGGGTTGTCGTCCATATAATAATTCAAAGGGGGAGAAACCAGTAGATGCCTGTGGCACCTCCCGATAGGCAAAGAGTACAAGCGGTAGGAGTTGGTCCCAATTCCTGCCATCAGCGTTGACTACCTTGCGAAGCATCTGTTTAAGCGTCTGATTAAAACGTTCTACCAATCCATCTGTTTGGGGATGATAGACAGACGTCTTTAGGTGCTTTATTCGGAGTAATTTGGCAACTTCCCTGAACGTATCCGAGGTGAATGGAGTACCCTGGTCCGTGAGGACTTCTTTAGGAATACCCACTCTTGAAAATAAATTAACTAATTCCCGTGCGATATTTTTTGTAGTAGCGGAGCGCAGGGGAACCGCCTCTGGGTATCGGGTGGCATAATCAACCATGACCAATATGTATTTAAAGCCACGGCTGGAAGGATCGAGGGGTCCTACTATGTCGACCCCGATTCTATCAAAAGGAATATCTATCAGGGGAATAGGGACGAGAGGAGCGCGGTCCCTCCTAGGAATCTGGTGTATTTGGCACTCCGGACAGGACTGACAAAAACGCCGGACCTCCTCGTTAATCCCAGGCCAGTAAAACCGGAGCTTAATCCTCTCCAGTGTCTTCTCGGCCCCGAGATGGGCGCCCAGGAGGTGAGCGTGTGCTAGTTCACACACCTCCCGCCGGAAGGTGCGTGGTACTAGCAGCAATTTCCGCACCTCCCCTTCGTGAGTGGCTACCCGATACAACAGATCATTTTCCAGTACAAAGAAGGGCTCGCGTGGTATGGAACTATCAGCTTGTGAGCCGCCTGGAAGAACAACTGCATTCCGGGCAAACCGGAGGGAATCATCATTCCACTGCTCTCTTTTAAATGATGCAGGCGTGGACCGAAATTGACAGTCCAAATTAGTGAGCGGATCTTCCGAGTGGCCTTGCGGGAGTGTTCCCTGGCTTGTCCCTTCCCCGGCGGATACTCCCGGGTCAGAGTCTACAGCCTGAGAAACGCCCTGCGAGGTGCCTGCGCCATTTTGGTCTGCCCTGGAGCATGGCGTAGAGACCGCGGGAAGGGTGCCTCATCCCCTCACAGCTAGACCTAAGGAAGCTTCGGGAGTAGTGCTCGTTTTACCGCAGTTTGTTTGTGACCAGTCTCGCCCCAGGATCACCGGATAGGGAGGTTTGGGCAACACCGCGACCATCTGAGAGGAAACCTGCCCTTTCCATGTAATAAAACATCGAGCGGAACGGTAAGACCTGGTCTCTCCATGTACACAAGTGACTTGTAGATGTTGTGTAAGCCACTGTCGCGGTAATACGTAACGGCGAGCAACAATGGTAATGTTGCTGCCGGAATCAAACAAAGCTACCACCGAGTGTCCATTTAATAACACCACTCCCGTGTTTGGTATTGCCAGCGGGTGCGACGGAGTACAGTACCTTTCCTTGGTGGCCCAGGTGCAGTCCATCGGCTCCGTGATGTTGAGGGGACAGGTCGGTAGTAGATGGCCGATCTCTCCACACTTGTAACAGCGCGGAGAGATCGGTTTTTCTTTGGTTTTCATCGGCGCTTCCGCAGCGCGTCGAGAGGGCTCGGAGTGAGCCACCCGTCCCTGTCGGTTCCCACGCGCTAGCCTTTCGGACCCCCCGGCTTGGTAGGCCGCAAGCTGACGCTCCAGTACTTCCAGGAGTCCTGACATGTCTTTATATGGATGGCGCCGGACCTGCTGGGCGAGAGAACTGGGCAAAGCGTTAACAAGGCCCTCACAGGCCACCTGCTCAACCACTTTTCTGCCTTGGGGACCTTCGGGCCTTAGCCACCGCCCCATCTTTCGCCAGAACTCGAAAGCCTGCGCTCGGGCTGGCCTCTCTGGATCAAACTTCCAGTCTCTCCATTCAACCGCCTGCTGGCCCGGCGTTATGCCGTAGCGTGCCAGGATCTCCTGTTTCAGGAGGTCATAATTCACGGCCTCCTCCTCGGGGAGATCGTAATAAGCGCGCTGCGCGGGTCCCTTCAGATAGGGTGCCAGTATGGCCGCCCACTCGGACCGCTGCCACTTGTTACGGGTGGCCGTTCTTTCAAAAATGCCCAGGTATGACTCGACATCGTCACCCTCCGTCATGGGCACTAAAGGTGGGGGTTTTGGAGCCTGAGTTTCGTGCTGCAACTTACGTGCTTCCGCCAACTGGGCCCTCGTCAATTCCAACTCCCGATTGGTAGCGGCTTGAGCTTGTTGTAAAGCCGCTATCTGGGCATTCAGCCCCTGGAGCACTGAGTTTAGGTCCTGTCCTTCGGACATCTTCGGACAAGTATCCTGCCGACTACGCCAATGTAAAAGACTCAGTACAAGACAGCAAAAAGGTTTGGGGTTTTCCGGCCCCGTATATTGCTTGCAATCCAGGACAACAGTAAACAGGTCACAGTAAACAAAACAGTTTCAGATGCGACGCCATACTAGGCATCAGCGGCCATTTTATAGGGGAGGAGCCGGAAGTGCAGGAATGCTGGGAAGGAGGCGTGAAGGATGATGGGAGTGATGACGTCATAAAAGATGGCGGAGGAAGGGCGGAAGTGGACGTACTGCGGTCAGTCTTATGGCGGAGCGTCTTTCGTTCTGGAAAACAAAGAAACAAGGTTAATACCCCGCCACGCCCCGCCGGCGAACATCTTTTGAGGTGCTTTAAGGTCCCTCCGCGGCTTCCTATTCGCGCATGCGTGACAATGTGTATATGTAGATATCTAATGTATATACATATGTATATATTTATATAGATATGAAGATATGTATGTGTATATATATATGTATATATGTATGTATGTATGTGTATATATATATATATATATATATAGACTCAAACCCATTATGACAGCAGCAATCCAAGCTGTGAGAAAACAGTAAAAAGGAGGCGTGTCAGACATCGTGGTACATTTTCTAATGCAGCTAGACGAAAACAACTTCGTGACGCTGACGCCAAATACACAAAACAATTACTTTCACAATCATGTTACATTATTTTTCAAATGTTTCCTTTTCTTTTTCATAACTTCTTTAACTCACGACATCGCTGCGAAGTGCAGTTATTTTGCTATATATATATATATCACAGTGACACTCATAACAGTGACAAAACAATTACATTGACAATCATGTTACGTTATTTTCAAAATGTTTCCTTTTGTTTCTCTTTCCTTCTTTAACACACTACTTCTCCGCTGCCAAGCGCAGTTATTTTGCTATATATATATATATATATAGATATATATATAGATATAGATATGGGAACAACACTCATATCAATGACAAAACAATTACATTAACAATCATGTTACGTTATTTTTTAAATTTTTCCTTTTCTTTTTCATACCTTCTTTAACACACTACTTCTCCGCTGCGAAGCGCGGGTATTCTGCTAGTCTTTATTAATAAAAGATTTATTGTGAACAAAAATGCTCTTTTAATAAAATCAGTTCCAAGGAGAACAAAAAGCCAAAGGAATTACCTGCAATAAAAAAAAAAAACTAGTTCAAGACAAGCAATCCCCCAGTAGACAAATCCAAAGAATAGTTGAAAAGTAGAGCACAGGGGTCAAACATCCAGTAATTCACAAAGCACATAAAAACCATAAAAGAAACTCAATGATACCATGAGGGTATTCAATGAATCACAAGGGACTGTGGGTTTTTCTCAGCCATTATAGGGCTAAGGGCAGTCCCTTGACAATGACAGGCAGGTGACCTCACCTCTTTTGGGACCACCCACAAAACAGATGACACATGGGAAAAGATAAATGGACATTAAGAAAGTAAATAATCAACAATTTTAACATAAAAAATGAACAAAACAGACATAAAAGAGACATTTGAACCCCGGCTACACGGGGCACCTCTATATGTCCCAGAATGTTGTTAAGTAAACTTTCTGACTTTTTGCTTGTCACATTTGTTTGCCCCCTATTAGGGTGGAGCCTCACATCTTGTCCCTCACTGGTTACTACCTGAAATCACTTTATTTGACCTTACAGATTATAATTAGATCTAGAACTAACATCAGATTCTCTACAATAGATGCATGCGTTACAAACTTGCTTTATTTTAAAAATGAACTAAATATAAAAGAATTATATATTTTGAGTGAGGAAGAAAGAGAAATCTGGGGTGGATCATTGATTTAGTATTGGTGCGTACTGCAAGAATTGTTTTACCCTTGATTTTCTTGGTTATTGAATTTACTCCTGTCTTTGGATTCTGATCTTTTTCTGGACCCTTTGCTTCTTAAGAGTGTTTTTGCTTCTCTGTTAAACTATTAATAAATTAGTGAGCCTCTTTTGAGCTGAGGAGTAAAGGCCCTGGCCTGCTTTTATGACCTATTTTGGAGGTCCCACACGCTTTTATTTTGTTTGGAACTCCTAGTCATAACAAGAGGTGACTTGTAACTTTTCTGTGAAAAGTATTTAAAAAAATGTGTAGCCCCAGAGCTTAATGGTCAGCATAATCATTACCGCTTATTTGAAAAAATGTTGCACCAGTCACAATTCAGAGACTCGGTTGTAAACAATATTCAAATATCTACTTTTGGAGGACATACCACAGTTATTATGCTGTTAGATTTAATTTCAGTTTTTGATACTATTCACCATGCCATTCTTTTACAAAGAAATTAAAATTGTGTTGAGCACCCAATCATTGCTCTTGTGTGATTTAATTCATTATATACAGAATTGTGATTATAGAGCTGCATCATTATCTTCCATCGATCTATCCATTATCCAACCAGCTATATCCTAACTACAGGGTCACGGGGGTTTGCTGGAGCCAATCCCATCCAACACAGGAAACAAACCCAGGGCAGGGTGCCAGCCCACCACAGGGCGCACACACACACAAACCAGGGACAATTTAGAATCGCCAATGCACCTAACCTGCATGTCTTTGGACTGTAGGAGGAAACCAGGATACCCGGAGGAAACCCACGCAGACACAGGGAGAACATGCAAACTCCACACAGGGAGGATCCAGGAAGCGAACCCGGGTCTCCTTACTGTGAGGCAGCAGCGCTACTGATTACACCACCATGCTGCCCGCATCATTATCTTCTGTAGTTAAATACAGTGACCCTTTGAGCTTAGTATTGTGATCATTGCTGTTTTCATTTTACGGTATATGCTATCCCCGGGAGACATAGTTCAAAAAATACTTGTCAATTTCACTAATATGCTGATGATATTCAGCCATAGAACTGAAATCTGTAGCTGGGGACAGAGAAGTCTTGGCTGACCTGCTCATCCTGCTGCCACCACAGTAACCCTCACCATGTAAAGTGGATAAGAAAATGAGATGAGATGAGATATTCAGCTGTATCTGTCATTCATAGATAATAATGAGTCTCCTTTATGTCTTAAATTAATTAGTCCACTGGGAGGACAGCAGCAGAGAGGACACTCTCGTAATGGTAAGTCCAGTTCCAGAGCTAATGCTGTGTAAAGAAGTGAGGTCAAATATATATAAAATATATATTAGGTACTTTTCTAACGCCTCTTTCATCCAGTGAAATGATACTCAATGCTTGAAAAAAACAGTATTAGAATCTTCACATGACCATTACCAAACTAATATTGTGTTTGAACACTGCATTGCAGCACCAAGCAGCTCCTTCAAGATGAGTCTGATAAGGCATTGTTGCCACTAAGTGTCTGTTGGTAAGTGGATGCTTACGCTTCAATTCTGTAAGGGGGCTTGTTAATTTCAAAAAGAATAATCAGAGTTGTGTATTTTCAGATTTCTCTTTATACAGCCACACTTCTTAGACCAGTTTCTTAGATTTGCCAAGATTATGATTATCATCTTAAACCAGGTCACCATATGAATGCAGGTTAATTAAAATGGGTGTATGCCTGGTGCTAAGTTGATACAAGACTTTGCTGCTCACAATATTTTCATCTTGTGTTTTTCTGATGTCAGTTGAAATTATACAATATCACTTTCAAATCATTTTAGTGCTCTTACTTTAAGGGTCTCTCATTTTCACCTTACATTGGTAAAATTCTAAACTGTTTTTTTAACAACTGTAATGTAGTACAACCAGTGATCTGTGTAAACCCACCCACTAAATTCTTCAGGCATGGATGAAGCAATCAGCACTAAAAGGAGTACAGTTCAGTAAGCAACATGAATATTTTTCACATGAAGTGATTTTGTGCTGTGCTGGAATGTAGAAAGTAGCTGGTGTAAAAATTAAGTCTCATTAGTTTGTTGTACAAAGACAGCTTTAAGCATTGCTGTTCTGTTTAAACTATTCAGTGCGTAACTCACCTTATTAATGGCCATTTCACAGATCAGATTCATTACTAGATCGTGGACCATCTCATGCTGGACAGAGTTCCATTCCTCTTATTTTATGTGAAAAGGCAGAGAAACATAGAACTGATAAGCAAGAGACTGTGGCCTCAGGAGAAAAAAAGTGAATGTGAAATGTTTATGTCAACCTGCAAAGTGAGAGGTTTAAATTCCAAGTATAGTACAAAGGGTTAACAAACAACCATCTGAAAATTGAATTATAAAAGTTACTGAAGTAAAGTACAACAGGTAATAGTTAAACGTTATGGCAATTCTCTAAAAAATTATTTTCTATTCTTTGGCCCTTTCTTGTAGTTTTTTTTTTTGCCAGTTTGTGACTACTGCTGAAGTATTAAAGAATTAACATTCATTTTAGTGCAGAATCATTATAAATCTTAAAACTGTAATAAACTGTACTTTATTAGCTGATTCTGTAAAAGCAGACACTACAAAGACAGGCCCTGCACATGTTGTTACTAACCTTTGAAATAGGAATTGATAAAGAATTGTACAGACCGTAGAAAGTGAGAAAGGTGATTCAGCAGATCCTGCAAGCCTCAAATAAATTATGGTAAAGTAGTGTCACTGTGGCAGCATGTGACAGAAAAAGGATATAAAAGGGGTAATAGATGCATTAGTGTGGTATGGTTCTTGGTACATTATGGTATACAAAAGAATGTGCCAGGCCGAACTGTGTTATCATCAACAGCTGTGTACCGATGTACTGTGCAACAATTTGTAATCATTTACATATTAATTTTAATAATACTGGACAGCAAAGGAGTTAATTAAAAATTCTGGGCATATCAGATATCTGTAAGCAAAGCATGACACACACTAAGGACCATTGGCAAACACTGTATATCATAATCTATTTTCAAAAGAACATATTTTAGTCCAACGGAACTGTTAATGTATAGTACACGAACAGTTGGAAAGACACAGATAGCAAAATGTCCCAGCACACTCAATATTGTGTTTTGCCAAGAATGGAATAGGCAACAAACAAATAATAACAGTGAATTGGGAGATGGAAGAGTCATAAAATCAAAGTGACAAAACTGAGTGGTGGTCGTTATTAAAGAAAAACAACGCCAAAATACGAAACCTAAAATACTAAACACTACAAACACTAAATTTGACCCAAAGAAACACATAAAAATGTATTAGCCCTTTAATTCAAATGCAGTAATACCAATGTGAATGTATTTTTGATTTGTCCAGAACTTTGAACAACGAAGAACTGTGCAACACTAACTTTTATACTGATGCAACAGTTACATCATTCTTGGTTGTCACAAGGTAGCAGCATCGTTAGCAACAGTGCACTATTCATGACTCAAGATGGCAGCGCACCAACACATAATTAAAATATATGTACCTTAAAACAGTTGTGGGTCAGGAAAACACTAGAATAATTGAATTTGTTGCCATCAAACACAGTTAAATTGCAGAACAAAACTGAGAAAATCCATAAATAAAAACTGAAAAAAAAATGTAAAAATCCAAAATCATGACAATTATTTAATCATTTTAACCCCTTAAACACAGACAAAACAAAGAGTGTGTGTGCTTCATTATTGCAGGTGTTTAAATTCAAGTACTGAATTACCTCCTGGTCCATTTAAAAATTACTTTGTGGTCTACCCTTGTTCCTTCTGATTATAGACCATAACAGTAAGCAACAAAATATAAGCACATCTCTTTTTTATCTTGTTTTATGTGACAGCTTCCTTTCCATTAGAAGGGAAATATAACTGGTTTTGTACTCACTAACTGTTTATCTCTTTTCTGGCCACACTTTCTTCTTCACTAACAAGCATGGTTCAGAATTCTTCTCCAAGTTGCTCTAGCCACCAGTTTATCCACCAGTGGCTCCTCTGAGTTTTTTGTCTCTTGTCTATGATTGTTAGATTTTTCCCTAATTCTGTCCATGGGATGCCTGCCCTTCCCTTTGCATTGGAGAGCTCTTGTGTATCCATTCTAGGTATTACTATCATTCACAATAATATAGGAAAAATATAAATCTGTATACTCTGTGATTGTGAAGATACAGTAGTTTGTACACTTAATAATTAATTTGAACTAAAACCTGAATACGAGCACATACAAACTAACACTCTTTTCTTCTCTTTCAAGCATAACAACACTTCTCAGCCTCAGATTATGTTGTGGACATAGAAAAGTTTATTTTTGGCAAAAAAAGATGAAAGACACATTAGAAATTGTGCAAGGTTAATCAGTAGCCAGCAAGGAATTAACACTTCTTCTTCTTTCGGCTGCTCCCATTAGGGGTTGCCACAGCGGATCATCTTCTTCCATATCTTCCTGCCCTCTACATCTTGCTCTGTTACACCCATCACCTGCATGTCCTCTCTCCCCACTTCCATAAACCTTCAATTAGGCCTTCCTCTTTTCCTTTTTCCTGGCAGCCTTAACCTTAACATCCTTCTCCCAATATATACCCAGCATCTCTCCTCTGCACATGTCCAAACCAATGCAATCTTGCCTCTCTGACTTTGTTTCCCAACAGTCCAACCTGAGATGACCCTCTAATGTACTCTTTCTAATCCTTTCCATTCTCGTCACACCCAGTGCAAATCTTAGTATCTTTAACTCTGCTGCCTCCAGCTCTGTCTCCTGTTTTTTGGTCAGTGCCACCGTCTCCAACCCAAATAACATAGCTGGTCTCACCACCGTCCTGTAGAGCTTCCCTTTCACTCTTGCTGATACCCATCTGTCACAAATTACTCCTGACACTCTTCTCCACCCATTCCACCCTGCCTGTGCTCTCTTTTTCATTTCTCTTCCACAATCCCCATTACTCTGTCCTGTTGAAGGGCATCCGGTGTAAAATTTTGCCAAATCACAACAATACAGCAAGGAAACAGAAGCAGTGGAAGCAGATGAAGATCTCCAAAAACAACAAGTGGAATAAATAAAATAACAAGGGAGGCAAGAAAGAAGAACATGTGATGAGGAAAAAAACCACACAAATATAGAAGTTGGGAATTCACAGCAAAAAAACCATGCTTAGTGTTATCAGGCAATGCAAAAATAACAAAAAACAAATTTATTTGTCTACATACGTGTCCCTTCATTACTCACTGGTCTTAATTATGAGGAGCTGGGTCTTCTTAAAGATGTAGTCCAGAGGCCAGAAGAGAAGGAGTCAGCCTCAGAGGAATCCTACTGGCTCATTATTATGGCAACTGTGGAAGAAGTAGAGAGAAAGTTAACCCCTGGTTTGTATTGAACATCCTCCAAAGGTCATAAGACTTATGATATGCTCCAAAAACTTACAAACTGGCACTAAAGCCAAAAACTTGATAATTAAAAATTCATATGTGACTAACTTGCCACAGATTCTAATAAAGAAAGGGGCAAGGCCAAGAATGAACACTTCACAGAGATGGCTATACACAGCACTTTGTACCTCAAAAGCAAAGGATTTATGACCCTGTACAAACTGCTGTTGAATCCTGGTTGCATGTTTTGTCATAGGACAGGTGCCAAATGATTCTCTTACATGATCTGATCCCTTTTATCTTGTAATATTTGGGTTGTGTTCTTCATTCTGGATGCATATTTGATCTCTGGGTTCTGTAAACTCTGTTGGAGTGAACAAACTTGAAGACAAGTACAATTTTACAGATTTCTTGGAAATGGCTTTAACTATGTGCAGTAACAAAACAAAGTTATATATGCAGAGAGTTTCAGTATTTTATCATTGCATCTTAACAGATCTAAATGTGAGCTTTTTTGTAGCTTTTTAAGACTATAGACTGTCTGTCATCCTCTGTTTGTTTTACAGGTCAAGTCTCTCTTTAATGAAAGTAAAGTTGGATCTACAACTCTTGAATACTCAATACGATCAGAGCTACAGACAAAGCAATACGGAAGGGCAGGCAGCAGCTAAATACAGAAGTGCTTTCTTTCCCAAGGCCATTAGACTCCTAAATAACTGACTGGAGTTTATAATCATGGTTCACCTCATTCTACTGTATGTACCTCACACAACTGTGTTGGACTTGTCCATCACATACCTACCTGCACATTACACGTTATATTTCTATTCTGTTTTTATACTTTATGCTGCCTCTGTTACTTATTATCTATCTGCTACTTATTATTTATGTTTATCTTTTATGTTGGTGTTGGCATTTGGTGTGGATAGCAAAGAAAGAATTTCATTGTACAGGGTATTTGAGCTGAATGCTTTTACTATAGTCAAGGGTTTTATTCTTGAAATTTAGGTTCATAAAGATTTAGGTTTCTACATTTTACAAAGGTAAACTAAATTTACTACACATGTTTGACATGGTCCAGGACTGTCAATTTCTGGTCTCAACTAAGAGAAGAAAACTCACCTGTGTGGCCATGTGCAAATTCACATTGGAGAAAATAAAATTATACCTATACATTCAGAACCACTTCATAAACAGTTAAAAGTATAATAATCAGACTCACTCTCGTGAAAGTTAACCAAGTGAATGGAAAAGTTTGCATGTACTGATAAGTACCATGACTACAACTATACACCAAATAAATAGCACATTGTGTGCGCTGAATGTTGTTTTTGAGCCCAATTATTATAAGGTCACACATACTGTATATGGTGTTATTTATATACAGATTATGGAACATCATCTGCATTCTAACATTAGGCACTTACTATGCACCATACAGTCACCATTATTTGCACACACTTGCAGCAATTTTTACTTATGAGAATGATCCTGACCAATCCAACACAGTTAACAATTGTCCTCTATATATGACAAAGAAAAATACCATGTATAATAAAGCAGAAGTATCATATAAAATTCAGACTTCTAAAATTGTATTTAGAATAAAAAAGATGATTAATGTTCAGTGGAAGAAATTGCATCATTAAATTTTGTGTGTATAAACCTTAGTTTTTATTTAATTTCTATTATGAATCATCACAAATATTCTGAATGACTAGCTCAATTAAAGTATTCCTTTGTGCCCAATTGCATTATGTTAAACTAGAAATAATGAAAAGGTGTTTTTTGGCTCTCCTAGGAAATGCATCAATGCAGCTGCATCATATATTCATTCTCCTGAATGATGATGTTATTTTAAATTAATTATATTTAATATTCAATTATAATGGTGAACTCAAAAGGCCAAATGATGATTCACTATCTCTTGGATATGCTTGCACCTCCTCAAAAATAGTTTTTTTTATTCAAAAGACAGAAAAATAACCTAGTATACTAAATAATAATAATTTGTAATAAAAATTATTCTTTTCTTCCTTCATTCCTCCCTCGGGGAGGGACTTCCGGTCTGCGACCATCTTGGTTCCCCTTCTCCTGAGCCGGCTTTCTGAGCTGCAGCATCTTCTCCTTGGCAGTTCTCACTGCTACAGCTGCGTCTACAAAGTCCGGCAGATGAACGCGCGTCTGCCACTGACGCGGACCCGGGCAGTTCCTGCCTGCAAAACATAAAACACGCACGGCCCCCCAGGGCCGGCTGCCGGCGAGCAGGGAACTCACCTCCCGGGTCTCGTCTGTCCGAGGCAGCTGCCTCGGCATGGCCTTCCTAGGCGAAACACAGCCCCGGGCGCCTTCAGTGGCAGTACGCTCATAGGAGCCCACTGCACTCCTGCAACTCCCATCGTTGAGTTTCCGCACCAGGTGAGAACAGTCCGCCCGCGGTCCGGTGGCAGTCTGTGGGACAGCTCTCTCTTCCGGGGCTGTGTGCACGCTGCTCCCGCAGCACGTGTGTGGGCGCACCTGCTGTGCCGGGCCGTCCACAAAATTATTTATCTGGGGTCCCTGCCTTGAACCAGGCAGAGAGTCCCATCTGGGATGCCATTGTGGTAGCTGGCCCAGACACAGACAGGCGGACACGTTCAAGTCACCCAACACGCGTTTATTCTTCAATGCCATATGTACAAAAGTGCAACCCACCCCAAAATCCCCAAAGTCAAGGCCATCAATCAAATGCCTAACTTCTCTTCAGGCCGCCTCCACTCTTCTTCTCCAAGACCTCATCCTTCTTCCACCCGACTCAAGTCGTCGTATGGAGGGAGGCAGCCTCCTGACAGTCTTCCACCGGCACTCCCCAGTGTGGCGGAATTTCCGGCTGCGCACCCGGAAGCACTGTGGGTGTGGCGGAAGTGCTGAGGCCCAGGGCTCCCAAGGCATTGGGGCGCCCTCTGGCGGTGACCACGGGCCCCTACAAGGTTAAGCTTTAAAGCTCTGTACCCATGGTCCCCATATCCACCAGGGCGGTTGCACCCACGTGGTCTGGGAGAGGCGTAAGCCCTCCTCCGGTCCTCTGGGATGTCCCGGCCAGGTCGCCCCCCCCAACCACCTGTGACAATATACATACATATATATATGTATTTATGCCTGGGAAAGTTACCAAGGTAACATGTTACTTTTTGCGTGTAATGTGGCCCATAATATATATATATATATATATATATATATATATATATATATATCATATATACTCACAGGACTTGATTTTACTGTATAATTTCTGGTATTTTATAATGTTGGTTATATAAGTCGAATGCAGAAAATTATTGCTAACGCCCACCTGAGAGAGTAACCACAGAGCACACTGCCTTTATTTCTATGTGGGTGCGGCAATGCCCTGTATCAGAGCATGCTCCTAACATCTCTCTCTCTCTGTCTCTCTCTCAATTGTGCCTATGTGACCACACAGTAATACCAAACTATTCTGAAACAACACTTGCACTGATTTGTGTTTTTTATATCTCACACCCTCATACTGTACACCTTTATCGTAAGAGAATCACTTATCTATGATGGAGCATTTGATCAGAAGAAAATATGAAGCTGGTTTTAAATTAAACGTCATTGAAGTAGCAAAAGAAATTGTTCACTGCACTGCTGCAGCAAAATTCAATGCATCTGAGAAACTGTGGCAAGATTGGAGGAGGCAAGAAGATGTAAAAAAAAAAAAAAAAAGGACAAAGCAATGAAATATGAAGTTCACACACGTGCGAGTAGAAGGCAGCTAAAGGGCCTGGGCAATTGTAATTCCTCAAAAGACCAGGGGACGGCGCGGGTGCGCTGATTGTCTCTCTCTGTTCTTTGCAGACCATTCTTGGGAAATCCCGCCAGGTTCCGCCGGCCCTGATGACGTCATTTCCGGTCCCAATGACATCACTTCTGATCTGTGTTTGGCAGGGTAGATATGGGGGTGGTGATGGGCCCCAATGATGATGTCACTTCTGGTCCCAATGACATTACTTCCGGTCCTGGGCCCTCTGATGATGTCACTTCCGGTCCCGCAGATATCACTTCTGGTTCCAGCCCCAATGATGCTCCAAACAATCAGTTCTGTAGAAAAATGAAATCTCCACCAAAGTAAATTGACTACAAGCAGCCACAAACATGCAGGCATACCCAGGAGCTGAATGTTGATGTATATCCAGCATAGTGTCAGTACTGTGGTCAGTAGTATTAAAGGAAGTAAAGACCATTTACTTAACATAAAAATCATAATAATGGATGGTGTCTCAATTCCTGGCTAGTCACTGTCTATGTATAATTCTCCACATGTCGTACCACTTTTAGTCCCACAACGATATATGTGCAGGTTAGGTTAATTGATCATTTTGAAATTGTCAGGTATGAGAAGGTGTGAGCATTTCAGTGTATCCTATTAAAGACGGGTGTCCTGTTGAGGTTTGAATCTTACCTTATGTGTGATCTTGCCAGGAAAATGTCTGGCTACCCATGGCCCTCAATTGTATGGGGCAGTTTGGGAAAATGATGGATGGATGGGTGAAATTAAGGGGAATACTGTTAAGTCAGATAAGAAATAAGATCAGTAAAGGAGAATCCTAAAGATGTCCATAGTGACAGTCTCTGAGATAGTCTTACCAATAAAAGTGATTGCTCAAAAAGTAAAGATAAAAAATAGAGGGGCAGAGAAAGGAATGCTAAGAAGAAATTACTAAAAAATCACAGAAAGAGTAAAAAATAAGTGGCTGGAGGAAGACTAGAAAATGTTCTGTTGTGTAGTTTGAGCATGATATGGAGTATTTTTTGAGTATTCTTTATGGAAGGGAATTATATTTTTTGTCCTCATTTTTATTTTTATGTGTGTTCTGCAAAAGTATTGGAATTAAAACAAAACCTTAGGTTATTCATTTGGCAAGATGCTATATCAAAGCCTTTCATTTAAGAAGCTCATTTCTTATATATATTTCTCTTCTGGTTCATCCTTCTTCCTCTTCAAACCCGTTCCCGCCCACACGCAGCCCACGCGGCATTTCTAGATTCCTACTCGTCCTCTTCCAAACCCTTCCCCACACTGTCTGTGGCCTCCCATACACCCCCACGCCGCTTTTCTCGAGTCCTATTCCTCCTTCGGACTACCGCGTTCCTCACTCCTCTCTCATGACCGCATTGGTGTCACGTCACCGCCCGATGTCTAGCCTGACCATGTGACCATTCATTTCGGCCATGTCTGCGCCTGGGAGTCTTTTCCGTAGCCTGCTACAGGAAGGTACTCTCTCGACTATTACCATTGGTTTCGCTCCTTGCTATTTTCGTTATACTGTGTTGGTTGTTTCCTAAGCCTTTGTTATAAAATGAACGACAGTATCTTCTCTATCGATGGGTTTTTGTACAATGTCATCTGTATTCCGGGATCCGGCAACTGCCTGTTCCTGTCAGTGGGTTCTACAGAACAGTAGATTTTGTTGCATCACATTGGGATGGATTTGGAGATGTTCTTCCTGTTGTTCTTTCTAACGCAAGTCGAGTTATCACAACAAGTCACGAGTACTATCAATACATGGCAACATCTACAGTTTATGGTGGTGAAGCTGAAGTTAAAGCTCTTTCTGAGATTAGATCTTTCAACTCATCTGTCGTCTCCAGCAAAACACCTATTCCCAACTACGTCTTTCAAGAAGTATTCTTTTTTCTTGATTTCTGAATTCCTTTCTCACCGTTTTCCGTTCCTATTCTTACACCGTCCACTAGTATTATTTATTTTGCCTTAAATAAGTTCACACAACATTATTAAAAAACAAATTGATTAGGCAAATTCGATTGAATTTCTTCACAAGTTAATTAGAATTTAATTCATTCATTAAACATTTGTCAGAAGAAATTTTAAAGTACTGTGGTTTGCCAAAGATTTATACAGTATATGTCATCATACACTGTTAGTGCTTTTTACTGAAAAAAAAGGCAGTATGCGATTGTCACTGCTGTTCAAAAAATAGTTTTTAAACTGACAAAAGCAGGAAAGGTTCCTCTCCCAAGTAACTAAACTGACAGCAAGTATGACAGTTGTAAAGTTCAATTTGTCCAAGTCAAGAAAAATGTCTTCATTTAGAGACAACATGTTCAACCTTTTCAGGCGATTCTTTCAACTTTTTTTGCTTTTCCTGTTAATGAGAGACTTTTGTTTTTGCACTTTTAGCACCAGGTTGTCTTCTGTTATTTGAAATTGGACAGGCATTGGCATAAAGATATGCTTATCCAGGAAAACAGTTGAGGTTCAGGCTCAGTTTATTTACACTTTTCATGATTTGGCAAGAGACATTACTGAATCATCTAATGAGTTCACTTTCTGTGTTGTCACTTGCTAAGTTAAAACAATCTGGTCTACATCCAAGTCTAATGCAAAATATTAGAGGTGCCCAGTGTGTTTACAGTTGTGTATCTATTTAGGTCAATTTGGATGAATTTACAAGGTGATCAGCACTTGCCTATAAAATGATCAGCAAATTGGCTCTGTAAATACTCCTCAAGTTAATTCACAATTTTCTACTGCTCTTTCTTGAGTATATTTTGGCAGTGATTTGTCATAACTTAACATCTTCACTCACTTCCCCACTTTTGTAATTCTTAAAACTTTTAATTGTGACTATCTTGATCTGTCATATTTCAGTACCTTACTATTTTTTAATACAGGATAAATGGTGAGTTCTGTGAAAAATAAAAAATGCTCTTATTGCTTGATGGCTCACCCACTCTGTGAACATTTTATGTGATATACTGAATGGTAGCAAAAACACAGTGCTTCCTCAACAGCATGTGCATATCTGTTTTGTTTCTTTTGTCTTTTTTTATTTGCTTTTGCTTGGAAAAGCTAAATATCTAATCCCCGTCCCTTCTTATTGTTTTAGTCCAAATTCTAACCTTACCTCCAGACCAAAATGATGAGCAGCTCTGTCACTGTGTCAAAGAGGTTGAAACATTTTTCCATATTCATTCAATATGCGTGAAAGGCACTTCACTACTCAATCCTTGACACATACTGCTACCAAATTTCCAGCAAGCATAACAAAATAAGTGCAAGTGAATACAACAACCATTCAAACTGCTGATAACACATTTTATATTAGAATCTGGAATTTTCTGCACTGATAACTTCTGTTTAATGTGATTATCAGAGCCTGATAAACTGTAATCAAAGGTTACATTTTGTTTAAATCCATTAGCTCCCCCAGTTTTTTGCTGTCTCTTTTAACATAGGGTTATAAACTAGTTTCTTATCATTAACACCAGTCCTGACATCTATACCATCAACATGCTTCAGTTTGAACAACACCAATGTCAGACAATAAGGAATATCTTTAGCTTCACCATTATTAACCTTATACCATCTACTATTGTACAGAACAATGAGATCAGCATTTTTGTCAATAACATTTGGTGGCCAAGTGCATTACGTATAAAAAAAACCCTGCTCCTCACCAGATTTTGAAACTTTTATTGATAAAATATATGCCCCTCCACCTGCCTAAAGAATACAATTAATTTTACTCAGTTTTTTAAATTGTGTTTATTGCTTGTGGTAGAATAGTGGGATAATGGTTGGCACTAATGCTTCAGACTTCAGAGGTCAAATGCTGTGTGGTGTTTCCACATTCTCCAATTCTTCCAATCTCTCTCTTTGTGAGCTTTCCTCCAGGTCCTTTGACTTTAATCTCCCATATGTGTAAACATAATTGGCCATGTGAGAACTGAGTGTGGAGTACTCTGGAATAGACCGGCAGCCTGTTCAAGGTTGGTTTCTGCTTTGCACCCAAAGTGGCCTTCATAGTAAATACACTTAATTCATTCCCTTAACTTTTCAAAAAAACGTTATTGTATGTTCTCTCAGGTTTATTCCATTGTGTAATAGGCAAGGGAGTGTGGTTGAAATTTAACATCTTATTAAAGAAAGAAACATCCACTAAAAGGACAATTCAGTAATCAGGCAGGAGAAAAGCTGTTCATTGTATCTTTTAAATACTCCTCAGCAAAATGCCTTGGAGGGAGCATTCTTCAGAAGCAGTCCATTACAGCATGGTCAGAATGGTCAGAGAAACAAAGTATAGAGGTTCATTTTATAAACTGTTGAATTTACATACATGTCAATCAATGCATACATTTTACTCTGGTTGGTTCATTGGTTTACACCCAAATTATTTATATAAAATAAAATTCTTATTATATTATATTCTGGTTCTTCTTTTGAGTTACGTCACCACCTTTGAAATTTCTGTGCATGTAACAACTGTCCATTCTCATTTATACGACATCTACTGATTTCTTATGCATCTCTTAGTCATCCTTCAGGACACTTTGTATATTACATCAACCTTTCTTCTGGTATATTATTTACTTGACTGTCTCAGTATTTACCTAAACCAATTCTTATATTTCAGGAGACATTTTGTTGTTCACTTGACATTTATCTGGTTTCCTGGTGTGCCTGAACAGGTTTCTGACACATATTAAGCCTTTATGCTATTTCTTTAACACTAGAATTACTAAAGCCTACGAAAAAAACTCGTAAATCCAGCCCACCTTAAATCCCTTCGCACCTCTCTGTCAGCACCTTTTGTCTTGTAAATATGCCAATCAAGACAAGCAGCAAGCAGCCTAATATTTCATCCCCCCACCACTGCAGAATGGGCACAAAGTTCTCCCAGTTCCAGCTTCGATTATCTGGGAATGAAGTGCTGGAGTTTTAGAGGGGAAATAATAGATCATTATTTGGAACACATGCATTTCATGTGTTTTCCATTTCTGCAATAATCTGTGTAAACACATTGTTAAAACAGAAACGTTTTTCATATTTTAGTAATAAATGACAAAATGTAGACATAAACTATATAATGTGTGAAGCCAAAGATCAAATAAACACTTTCACAAAAGGTTCAAAGATGATGCAATAGTTTCCGTGGTGCATTGGTAAGAATTGCTGACTTGTAATCAAGAGTCCCCTGGTTCGACCCTCACTGCCTCGTATATTTACCGTTTTAAGTAGTTAGCTGCTCTTATTGTTAATATTATACAATAAACACATACATTTGATTTGTGTCTGTAACAGCCGCAATAAATTTAAAGTACTTGTAAAAGTTAGTGGTTTTTATTCACTTTTATTCTCTCAGTCACAATCACGATATATACTACCGCCCCCAAACCAGGGATTTGGCGCTGTTAGTTTTTATTTGAAACTGGGAATAACTGTAGATGTGAGTGGTGTTTTGAGACAATGGAACTGGAAATTCTCAGATCTGGATGGATAAAACACAAACACTGGCGAATCTGCCTTATTCCTATCTCATTGTCACTTCCATCCATCCATCCATTTTCCAGCCCATTGAATCCGAACACAGGGTCACGGGGGTCTGCTGGAGCCAATCCCAGCCAACACAGGGCGCAAGGCAGGAACCAATCCCGGGCAGGGCGCCAACCCACCGCAGTCATTGTCACTTGATTTTTTTTATTCAGTTTTATTGAGTGTTCCTGCTTACACTGAATTATTATGCACCTTATGGTCCATGATGTCAAAGCAGCACTGACAAAAAACAGAGACATAGGTATATATATTTGGAATTATTCATTTTATTACCTGTATACTACATTTTGGAAAACATTGTGGCACTGATGCAACATTATTCATATATTCATATTCATTTGCATACTATCTTGCGGTTGTAATCAGTGACCGCGTTTTTTTTTTTTTTCCGATTTTGCCCAGTCTCCACATTTTGATGCATGGTGCTGTTTCTTTTGTACTCCAGGACATGCAGAGGAAAGAATAGCACAGAGAGGTCAGTTCTGTGCTATATGCAATCATCAAATTCATATGTTAACAGTTCCCACACACCCAAGGACAGTTCTTCCTACATTTACAACATGTGCACCTGTTTCAATGTACACACTTCTCTCTATGCTGTGGTTCCTATTACAATGAAGGGGCCTGACGCTGACTCAGTTTGAAGCGACAATGAAGTTCCTCTGCAAGGTGAGCCATGAATGCTCTTCTTTTCTCCGTGGACTCAATACATGCCTTGCACAGTACATGTGCGTTGATCGACGCCAACTCAAGCTTGTTATAGCATAAGCAACCGGCCATCCACGTGCTCCTGCTCGCACTGAATAAGGTCACGCCTTCTGATGCATGATCTCAACGCAGCCCGGAGAACTATTTGAGGACTGATGTTTTACAAGACTGGTCAAGTCCAATAATCTGGATCCTGAAAATGCCAGTTCTTTACATTAAAGTATAATCAATACAAAAAACATATACGAATAATGAACATGCATATTATTAATACAAAGAAACAAACCATCCAAAAGGTTTAAGCACATCTTATAGGGCCATGGTATAAAGAATATAAATTAAGAAATTACAATAGTATAGAGGAGAACTCGCCCAAGAACCATGTTAGTGTTCCTAGGAATTGTAATAATTTGCATTGTTTGATTAGGCTACATTAAAAATTTGATTGATTATAAGATTAATGAAACGATGGGAAAGTTGAAGACGTGAATGTTAATACATTGAGCCTATGCAAAATAGGGGGTTAGGTTCCAACGACCACCAAACGCTGTAATATTTTGCTAGAGATTGCTCAAACTACAGTTTACATTATGGATTTATTTATAATAAAACACTTTTTTTAATAATATGCACTTTTCATAACACAGTAACCACAAAATAACCCATAAAATTCTATACACAAAATACATTTTGTTAATATGCAAAAACATTTTTTTTGCTAGTCATTCCCTAGATTTCTGTGAAAAAGAAAAAAAAGAAAAACTTTAGTTGAATAGATGGAAGACACCGAGCCTGGCGATGTCTCAACATCACGTGTGACACTCTGTACTTCTTAGCTGGCAGATGGCATTAGAGATTGTGAAGGACGTACCAAATAATCAGCAATGTCTGCTTTGTGTACCTTTTGAGATTCTTAAAGCTCTCTGTGTATATGAGCAAAGCAGAGGCAAATTAATGTTAAACATTGCTGCTGCGATTAATGATGGGATCAGTAGCCTCTATGTCTTTAGTTAGCTGATAGATTCGTAAACACCAAATTTTCAGTAAGCTACATTACTGACTTAGCATGCCTGGGCTCAGAGCCTGAAGGACTTGCACTATGCTTTGCAGGCATAAAATGTCAATCAAACCTTGAAACCTTGACATTTCACAATCAGGGTTAAATCTGTAGTCCATATTCCATATTAGAGCACATCCTTCCCTCATAGATCAGTGCAAGGTCCAAATTGCATTCTCTTAAAAAAAAAGTTATTACTGCTCCCCAACCTTGCTCATCTCAATTTTTTGTTTCTACTGTATTTAACTGCAAAGCCGACAAATGTGCAAGTTTTCCACTGCGAAAGTAAAAAAAACAGAGGTTACAAATAAAATTGTGCAAATACTTAAAGCTGCAAAAGTTACAGGTGCAAATGTTGACTGTTAACATTTTAATTTAAATAAACTCATGATGGTAGCATTTCAGCTACATGTCAGGTCATTTTATATCTGTAAGCAGATTATAAGCCTTCAACAAAAATGCAGTATAGTTTGAGAGCATTTGGAGTCAAAGGGAAGCCTGCTAAAAAACAGCACGTTATCAATCATGGTTGACGGCAGCTGTATTTCAGTTGTCTTGGCCAGGGTACCACATTCTTTCTAAAGGCGTTATCAGTAACCTGAATTTTTGCTGACACAAAACATGCAAGAATGTAAATACGCTTGGTCTAAAGCTACCCATTAATGCATCATTTTTTTAACAAATTTAAATCTATGGCCAGATTTGCTGCAGATTTTGTAGCAGAAAACAAATGTTGTGAAACAATGCCAACATTCTAATTTAAAGACAGATCAGCCTAGTTTATCTGTGCCCCAGCTTTGTTGATTCAATCCCCGTGTAGTATTTTGCAGCTGATCAAGTGTTGAATAACATATATGGGTGGCAATATTATTACTACATTATCATATAATACAAGTTTAATAAACTAAAACATTTAATATAGTTTTAAAATATAGTCTGATCAAGTTTTACCACTTTTTTTTTGGTCATTAATTTGTTCTTCATATCTCATTTTAAGTGATTTAATTTTCTTTGAGAAACTTCATGCTACATGATGGCCCAGGTATGGCTCCTGCTCCTGCATCTCCTAGAGGGACAAGCGTCTATCTGCACAACTAAAGTGCCACAGTGTAAGTGGAGATTTAAGATATGACATCAGTGCGGTTTTAGGACAGATGTTTTTTTGCATAGGACAACATTTTTATACACCTGTATTGAAAAGCAACAATCAAATGGCAATAGGAACATGAACAATTTAAAAAATATATAATAGTTAAACTGTTATGTAGGTACACATTGAACTGAATGTTTTATGCTTTTTAAAGACACAAGAAACAAAGGAAGAGGTCTGGGGCACCATAGGCAAACTCTAAATGTTAAATGATACACAAAAGGTGTAAAGCAAACACGTTGTATGGCACAAAAGGTTGAGTCGTACTGAGGTTCAGTTGGACTGTCCAAGATGGCGGTGTTTCCTATTATAAAGGAAAGGGAAAGGGAAGGAGAAGAGAGATCGTAATTAAACAGTGCCCCATCATGTCTCAGCAGAGAATTACATTCACATAAGCCCATAAGCTGTTCCCCAAGCACATGCGTGTGACAGCTTAAAATTATTTTCCGTGAAGAATGTGGGTACCGTTTACTACATCATTAACCATAACCACATTAACCACTAACCTTCATTTCTTTCCTAAAACTGCAGTCCCATGACTGCACTAACAGTGTCCTAAAACTACACTCAAGTCATGATACTGCAATGTTGCAAATACAGTAAAATGTATTGCATGGGGTCTGAATCTTGGCCTAGTGTGTGTTGTTTCCACGTACCTCTCCAGATACTCTTGTTGTCCTTCCTTATCCCAGAAATGTGTATGTTTGCTTAGTTTTTAATTTTATGTTGGCATCATGGTTGTAAATACGAACTTCCTTTGTTATGGAGGCTTGCCTTTTCCAGGGTTGGCTCCTCTCCTACACCCACTGTGCCCGGATAAGGAATCAGCCTCATTTAACGCAAAACTAGATAAGCTGGTTATAAATTGGAATGGTGAGGAGCATTGTGCAAGTAGTTTGTATTGCTGTATTGCATTTCTGAAGTGGCAGTGATAGATTGGCCATCCAGCTCAGTGGGTTACTTAAATTCTGTTTTGTGTATTGTATTTACCCATTTTTTGACACTCACTATACTCCCAACCTACCTGGAAGGGGTTCTCTCTCTGAAATACCTTTCCCAACATTTCTTTCATCTTTTCACTTCAATATTTTTTTTGGGGGGAGTTTTTTTCTTGTCTTGTTAAAGAGTCAAGGCTGGGGTCTGTCAAAAAAAAAGCCCATTGAGGCTTGTACGATTTTGAGCAAAGCAAGAAATAAATTGCTGTTGTTGTTGTTGAATGATGGGCTTTTAGTAATGGTAAAAATATATTTACTGTACACAGTTTTCACAATCTTCAACTTTTTACCAATGAAAATAACTCAGAGCCAAGCAAAGAGGTTAAACTGGTAATTAATGTATTTTCATCGTCTTTCAGCATAATAAGACACAACACATTTTCCCTCCTTATGTGTTTATTTTTTTTCGGTTAAGATTATTTTGACATTTTTCCTCTCCATAATTATTATGTATTTATAAGCAGCTTTCACATTTTAGGCACAGCAGAGTCTGCTGCGGAATTAATAAAGTAAAAAATAATTTGTCAATAAAACATATGCAAATTAAGGTAATGAAAAAAACTGGATGGAAAAAGTGTCACACTGCTAGTTTAGCATGCAAGGAACATGAAATGATACGACACAAACTCAAACTGCGCACTGTCCCTACACAAAAGAAAACATGGGGTTTACATGATGCATTCTTAAATTCAAAACCTAGAATAAGAATTCAATCAATTACAAAAAAAATAGTGAAAACTTTTGCTTATAATTTAGCTCCTGACAGTCGCTTCTATTTAATATGCACAGGGTGTTCTTTTCACTAAATATGAGTTAAGACACAAGCCATGACATAGGAATAGCTGTATGTAGACTGTGAAATGTCACCAGCATCTGTGGTTGTAGCCAACTTAAATAAATCAAAGGTATACAAAAATCAATAGTCAGATTCTGAGATCAAACTGGGAGATGAGTTCTAAGAGAAGGCACCCTCTTTAAATATAGGGTAAAATGTTATTTTTGTGTTTAAATTGCTAATATTCATTCAAAGGTAGCAGTACTTCATTAAAAGAAACTTCTGAAAGCTCTACGCATATGATGAAGAACAAAACGTATTTCATTTCCAAAAAACATTGTCTTGGCTAACCACATATTTATATCTGATTTAATGTTTTTTCTACATTATGGTATAATGTAATGTGTGGTTCCTCTTGTTTCTTCATAATTCATGCTGAGTCTGAATAATCTGCTGCTCTTTAACTCAGCATCTAACAGGGTCCTGACCCAATCCTTCTGTGTTCCACATCATTTCCTCCTGGAGATTACCAGGTCAATGTGATGAGTAAATGAGTTGTAAGGTCAAGAGATGCTTACTGTGAAACAACTGCTAAATTCCTGTTAGCTGTGATTGCTCCTTTCTTTTGTACCTTAATCACGATCTGTCAAATTCCCTCTGGAGATTAATACAATAATGTAAAGAGTTTGAATTCATCCAATCAAATACAATGCAATAAAAATATAAAACAAACATTACCGAAACCTATTGTTACTTGCTTGTTGCAGTAATGATGAGTTTTAGTCATTCATGAATGGTTGAAAAAAAAAGGTTAATTATTGATTTCTGCTGATTATACTGTATTGAATGTGAGGAGTGATATTAGAATAAGCTGATATGTTCAGAAATACCTTAGCACAAAGTAATCTCTCTCTTGTACAGTAACTTTAATCTAATTCTTGAAAGTAGCATGTCAAGGGAATTGTACATTTAAAACTGAGAAGAGATCCAGTGAGTGTGATCTTCTATGCATCTTCTGATCAGACTAGATATGGGACACAGAGAGTCAAGGTACTGTGCACAATTAAAATAACACTTTCTGCAGAAGGGCGGCATGGAGGTGCAGTCCTGGGTCATCCCTGCAATGAATTTGCATGTTCTCCCCAGCTTCCTTCCCACTGTTTAGGTGAACTGGAGATGATAAATTGGCCCTAGTGTGTGTTTGTCCTGTGATGGACTGGCACCCTGTTCAGGGTTTGTTCCTGCCTTGCGCCCTCTGCTACCGGTGCTAGGCTCTAGCTGTTCAGGACTAAGAGGGTGGGAAACTGACTGACTGGCTAAATTGTCCCTAGTGTATGTTTGGTGTATTTGTGCATGTGGATGTGTGTTTTTGCCCTGTGATGGACTGGTGCCCTGTCTGTGGTTTGTTCCTGCCCTGTGATGGACTGGTGACCTGTCTGGGGTTTCTTCCTGCCTTGCACCCTATGCTACCTGCATTAGGCTCCAGCATCCCCGCAACCCTGGTCTGGATTAACCGGGTTGGATAATACCATGTCTTTCTGCAGGCTTTAATTAATTTTGTCTTCAACTAGCTATACAGTAGATACTGTGTATCTGTAAACAAAACATGTAGCCATTGACAAATCAAAATAAAGTACTCTTTGCCAATTAGCTTATTATAGGCTCCAATGCATCGCAATTTCTCAGTATTCTGTTCCCCTATTATATGTCGCTTTCACAGTTTATCCAACCCAGCATGGCTCCTACATTTTGACAAATACTGCCAATACAGAGTTTTACCTTTTGTGAAAGTGCACAAATGCATATACAGTTGCTACAGTGTCTATAGAAAGTACTTATCCCCTTGGAGGTTTTCCTAATTTTATTTTTATTATAGCATTGAATCACAATGGATCTGATTAGGCTTTTTTTGACACTGATCAGCAGAAAAAGATTCTTTAATGTCAAAGTGAACTGTGTGTTGCTTACGCCAAACATATTGTGTAGTCTAATAGCCAAAAAGCTAAATTTTGGTCTCATCAGAGTACATAACCTTCTTCCTGCTGACTTCAGAGTTTCTCATGTGCTTTCTTGTAAACTCTAGATGTT
The DNA here is from genome assembly GCA_026402145.1 of Polypterus bichir lapradei. NCBI lineage: Eukaryota > Metazoa > Chordata > Cladistia > Polypteriformes > Polypteridae > Polypterus > Polypterus bichir. The sequence continues at coordinate 5,771,785 of JANRMT010062842.1, read as the reverse complement.
ATGTATGCTTTTTTTTTTAAGAGTGATGTCCTCTTTGACAATCTCATATAAAACTGAAACTAGGGAAGCACCAGTTATTATATGCACAGTCTGTCCAGTCTTACCCAGTGTAGCTTGTAACTCCTTCAGAGTTATCATATGTCTGGTGGTGACCTCCTCACTATTCTTCTTCTTTCGCAATCACTCAGTATTTGTGAAAGGTCTTCTCTAGGCAGATTAACAGCTGTGCCATACTCTTTCCATTTCGTAATGAATGATTTAAGTGGACTCTAAGAGATATTCAGTGATTTGGATATTTTCTTGTCTCCATTCCCTGACTTTTTAACTACCTTTTCTCTAAGTTGCTTGGATTGTTCTTTTGTCTTCATTGTGGAGTTTAGGCCACAGTACTGACCTCATCACAAGTTTGAGCTTCCAGATAAGGTGCAGTTAGAGTGAAATAAGTTGAAACTTCTTGACTACCGACATTTGACCTCCACTGAGCTAATTAATTGAATTCTAAGTCCAGTTGGCTACACCAGTGATGATTTAAGTGTGTCATATTAAATGGGCTGAATATGTTTTATATTTGTAATTAATTTAGATCAGTCTGCATGGATCTGCTTTCTCTTTGTCATTAAAGAGTCTTTTTCTGTTGATCAGTTTCAAAAAAGCCAAATTCAACTTTGTGTAACAATAAAATGTGAAAATGTATATCAGTCCATCCATCTGCCATTAAACTTCTTATTCCTGATCAGGTTTACAGAAGCTGTAGGCTATCTGAGTAGCCTAAGCTGAAAGGTAGAAACCAACACTTCATTACTTACTGTATGACAATTTAGAATCAGAAGTTACCCTATTATGCCTGTCTCTAGGATATGGTAGGAAGACCAGAATACCTAAAGAAAAAAGTCATGCAGAAACACCACACAGACAGTAAAGATGCTTAGGATTCAAGCCCAGGATTCTTCAGCTGTGACCACTGCGCTGCTGGGGCATCCCAGATATACTGTACAGTCTGCAGAGGCAATGGCTTTAATTACCAAAAGTCACTGAACACATATTTGGTAAACTAACCTCTTTTCTGAGATGCCAAGCATAAAATCCAAACAAATGCACATATCTGAATTAAATATCATCGATATCTATTTACTACAATATGTAAAGACATGGAGCATAAGCCAGAACTCTGTCACAAAATCTCTTAATGTCTTAAAAAAAATTAAATGATAGAAAATTATAGAATTTTCTAATTTTAAAAAGTATGTTATTGAAGAATTAAATGAAATGTAGAAACTCTGCACAGATAGTGACAAGGCAGAAAATCAGGACCTACTGTATAAAGCGGCAGTGTTAACCTTTGTGTCAATGTTTGGTAGATATCCGTCAGTCTCGAGAGACTATGGAGTTGAGCATTGTGTTCATCTTATAGTGCAGCATCTGTCATGACTTAGCAGGCCTATGCGGGAATGGCACTCTCTACTGCACTTAGTGCAGACAAAGTCTGAGGCTGTTTTTTTTCTTTCAGGAGTTTAGCCTTTCTTCTCAGATATTTCACCTCTGTCTTCTTCGAAAAAGGAAAGGCCTTTTTGCCACGCCTGCCTTTAGGGTTGCCGTTCGGATGCCATCATTTTGCATGTGTCCTTGTTTATGCCTAAGGCCTTCATGTCTTTCTCACAACCGTGGTCTGCCTGCAGACCATTTCCCATTTACCAGTTCTCTATATAATATGTCCCCGGGTATTCCATCTACACCGATCCAAGTGAGATTTTCCGAGCCAGTAAATCTGTCTTTGCTTCTGGAGCATGAATGTTCATCAGACCAGAGAATCTTTATCATCAAAAAGCCTGATGAATGGATTGCTGCTGAAATGGTCATCCTTTCACAGGTCTTCTGAAGCACTGTTAGAGTAACCACCAAATCACCTGCCTAACAAAGGACATTCTTGCCCAGTTAATGTTTGGCTGGACGGCCAGCTCTAGGAAGAGTTCCAGTGATTACAGACTTCATCCATATCACAATTATTGAGGCCACAGTGCTCCTGGGAACACTCAGAGCCTTAGAAATGATTTTAACTCCTTACCCTGATCTAAGCCTCAGCATAGTTTTATCAGGGACATCTACAGAGTGTTTCACGGACAGAGTGTTCCTCCTGACATGCAGTGTGAATTGTGGGACCTTAATGCACAGACATGTGACATTTTAAGCAATGTCCAATCAATTTAATTGGCCACAATACAGTACAGTAGTAGTAGTTAGTAGTAGTAGTTTATTTATATAGCGCCTTTCACAGACAAAAGGTCACAGAGTACTGAACAGCAAATACAGTACAAATACAACAGTTAAAACAAAACATAAACAAAACCAATAAAAACAGTAAATAAACAAACCGGAACTATTCAGCACTGATTAAAAGCTTGTTTAAAAAGAAATGTTTTTAGTTGTTTTTTAAAAGAATCGACAGACTTGACTCCATGCAGACCACAAGGAAGGTTATTCCATAGTCTTGGTGCCACAGACTGAAAGGCACAGTCCCCACAGGTTTTTAGCCAAGTGCATGGGACAAAGAGAAGGTCCTGTTGCCCAGATCTGAGAGTCCAACAAGTTGTATGGCATTGGAGCAGGCTGGCTAGGTACTCAGGAGCTTGTCCATGCAAAGCTCTGAAAGTTAAGTACCAAAACTTTAAAATGAATTCTATAAAATACTGGGAGCCAGTGCAGTGTGTGCAAAATGGGGGTGATATGATCACTCCAGCTAGCACGAGTTAGGAGCCTGGCAGCTGCATTTTTAACTAACTGAAGGCATGAGAGAGAGGACTTGCTCAAACCTGTAAAGAGAGCATTACAGTAATCAAGCCATGAGGAAATAACAGAATGAACAAGCATCTCCAATTCTGATTTTGAAACAATATTTCTTAGTTTTGAAAGATTTCTTAAATAAAAGAAACAGAAAGAGTGGCTGACTGACCTTACATATTCATCAAGTGTCAGGGACTGGTCAAAAATAACCCCAAGGTTACGTAGACTCGACTTAATAACAGGAGAGACAGAAGATCATTTTAAACTGATCTCAGAATGAAGAACAGGAGGAGCAACAATTAGTACCTCAGTTTTTCCTGAATTCAACTGCAGGTAAATTACTACTGAGCCAGTCGTTAACCTGAGACAGACAATCAACCAATGTGACCAAAGTATTAATTTGGTTAGGCTTAAATGAAAAATAAAGCTGTATATCATCTGCATATAGTTGATACGAGATGTCCTTAAAAGAGTTAAGAATCTGTGATAGGGGAAGAATATATAAGGAGAAAAGTACATGTCCAAGAACTGAGCCCTGTGGCACTCCACATGTCAAAGGAGCAGAGTCAGATGAAAACCCAGCCACACCAACTGAGAAACTCCTATTTGACAAATAAGAGGAGGACCAGTCCAAAGCAGAGCCAGAGACACCTAACAGCTCTAATCTATTAATTAAGATCCGATGGTGCACCGTATCAAAAGCTGCGGTAAGATCTAACAGTACAAGCACAGAGCACCTGCCTGCATCAGCAGCAATTAAAAGATCATTAAAAACTTTTAGAAGAGCTGTTTCTATAGAATGTCGCCTCCGAAAACCAGATTGAAAAGAATCAAAGAACAGGTGAACTCTAGTCATGTTCTAGACACATCTCAAGGAGAATTAAAGCAAACAGGAGGCACCTGGATTGCTACAGCAAAGGGTCTCAATATGTATACGAATAAGATTTTTTCAGTTTTTGATTTTTAATAAATTTGCAAAACTTTCTGAAAATATGTTTTCACTTTGTCATTATGTAGATTAATTGGCAACAATGACACATTTATCCATTTCAAAAATTAAATTAACAACACTATGAAGTGCACAGAAAATTAAGGGGTCTGAATGCTTTCTAAATCCACTGCAAACATGATAAATATCTTGAAATTGAAAATGTATCACAGTGTTGTCTTTACCCATCTATCCATTTACTTAAGCCAAAGATTGTGGAGAGCCAGAGCCTCTTTCTGTACCAAAGGTTACAAGTCAGGAACAAGCCCTAGAAGGGATAGAAGGGACTGTTTCAGTGGAAAGTCACCATGAATACCCAGACTTACTCATAACAAGTCAATTTAGAATTGAAAATGAATTACAGTGGAACCTCAGTTCACGGCCATAATTCGTTCCAAACCTCTGGTTGTAAACCGATTTGGTCGTGAACCGAAGCAATTTCCCCCATAGGATTGTATGTAAATACAATTAATCCGTTCCAGACCGTACAAACTGTATGTAAATATATTTTTTTAAAGATTTTTAAGCACAAATATAGTTAATTACCACGTAGAATGCACAGTGTAATAGTAAACTAATGTAAAAAAAATTGAATAACACTGACACAAACACCCAGGCTCCCTGCTCAGCTGCACGAGCAGGCTCGCTCGCCCTCTCTATCTCCAGCTCTCTCCAGCTCGCTTGCCCTCTCTCTCTCTCTCTCTCTCTCCAGCACGCGAGCCCACAGGCTCGCTCGCTCGCCCTCTCTCTGTCTCTCTCTCCAGCACGCGAGCCCACAGGCTCGCTCGCTCGCCCTCTCTCTCTCTCTAACATTGCAGCAGTTCGCGCTATAGCCTTGCAAGCAGATCGCTGTATAAACACTTTTTTTAATGAGTTTTAAGCACAGGGGGAAAAAAAAGGAACATTTGAACAAATCCGAACTTTATTTAAAAACCAACCACAAGCAACCAAGAAAGTAATATTACAGGAGTTCGCACCATAGCCTTGCAACCGATCGCTGTATAAACACTTTTTTTTAATGAGTTTTAAGCACAGGGGAAAAAAAGGAACATTTGAAAAATCTGTAATTTAATAAACCACCGAGAAAATTGTAACAAATCACGCTACTAACCACTCGCTGTAAACACTTTTTTTTAATGAGTTTTAAGCACAGGGGGAAAAAAAATGAACATTTGAAAAAAGTGAAAAGTAACACTTCAACAATTCACGATACGAACCGAAAAATGAACATTTGAAAAATCCGTAATACAAAAACCATAAACCACCAAGAAAACTAACCTTGCATGAGTCGAGTTCTGGCATGAAGTGAGGAGGAACTGGGTGGAGAGGAGGTTACAGTTTTGAGGGAGAGTCTGGCTCCGCGATGGAGGGATGTTTTCCTTCAGGTGTTTTCTCTCTTGTGATTTCTTGGGTTTCTGGTGTTTTTAGCTGTTTAGCTGGTGGAAGCAAAAGCCTCATGCAGTCATTCCAAAAACAAAGTCCTTGTGACCCAACCCTTCGTGTTTGCCATCCACATTACTGGCAGTCTGGCTTTGTTTACATTGTGCTGCTTGAAAGCACGAGGGTTCTCAAATTGGTAAATGAGTAAACTGGTAAACAGTTTTTCCACCTCTTCCAGCACTTAAAGCCTCTGCCTGGTTAACGCTGTAACTTCTTTTACAAAATCAGCTGCTTTAATAGATTCTTTCTTCTTTAGAATAGTCGAAATCGTAGGTTTTGACTTCTTGTACTCGGCGGCAAGATCAGTAACACAAACGCCACGCTCATACTTTTCAATAATTTCTTTCTTTACTTCGATTTCAATTTTCTGCAAAAATTTCTTCTCACCACTCTTCACTTGCTTAGAAGCTATGGTTAACTGCAAAACCACACAAAATACTGTGGAGCACAAAGAGATCACAGGTAAAGCACACACGTCTGACTGAGAACCATGAACAGGGAGCGGCTCAACACGTGCTTAAATACAGTAATCGGCGCGTACGAACCGGAAGGGAAATGAAATAGAGCACAAAGAGTTCACAGGGAAAGCATGCACGCACGTGCAAGCATGCACGTCTGACTGAGAGCAATGCAACACGTGCGGAAATCATCAGCGCGCACAAACCGAAAGGGAAACTGGCTTGTTCGTATACTGAGTGTGTGGTCGTGAACTAAGGCAAAAGTCTGGTGAACTTTTTGGTCATAAACCGAGTTGTACGTGTACCGAGACGTTCGTGAACCGAGGTTCCACTGTATAAAGTACCAGTAACGGCACACTGCACGATAACGTGCAGTGAATACACGTGACTTGAGCATTCATAGTTTTCATACTCTTTCTCTGTATGTTTAGCATTTGTTTGCTCAGAGGTTGAGCAGCTCTTCTTTTCTCCACTCTAACGGCCTGCTTCTTCTCTTCTTTCGTCAGCATCTTTTCACATTAAAACTGATGAAGTCAGTGTTTGTGTTGCAATTACTTAGTACGTTTTAAATTTTTCACTTAAGTTGGCACTTAAGTCTTCAATCTGCCTCAAGAATGATTTAAGATATGAAAAGGTAGGGGAAGTGATTGCGAAAGTGGTAGGGATGAGAATGGCGCCGCTCTGCTGGCCGCTGCCGAGAGTTGATTCTACAATAAAATAACATAAAAATAAAAAGAGGATTAACGTTGGATGTCAATCATCACCCCAAAAGCAGATAGTAGACGTCACGTAGAATATGTGTACCAAATTTCAGGTCAATAGGACAAAAGGTTTGCAAGCTACAGGTGATTTAAAATCTTGGACAGACAAACAAACAGCCACGGTAGCGTATTATGTAAAGATTGTTTTGGGTCATGTGAGCAATCCAACAAAGGAGAATTAATAGAGAGAAGCTATGAGTTGGTAATGTTAACTGTGGTGTATATTACCATCTTCACTCCTTTAATTTCTTTTTTCTAAGTGTGGACTACCGGGGCGCGTACAGCCGCCCTAACCCAACAGCAACAGGCAGACAGTTCCACTCCATCACACACTTTTTATTTACAGCTAGGGAGTGCTTTCTCTGCTCCACACAGCACAGCTCATCCAAGTAAGCACAGTCCGTTCATTTTTCCAGTCCTTCCGCCTCCATTCTTCTTCAGTAAACCTCACCCACCTCCTTTCGACTCTGACTCATCATGATTAGCTGGAACCACTACCATTTGTGGTGGAAGTCCATTATAGGGCTCTGCAGCACCCCCTGGTGGCCCCCACAGAACCCAATAGGACTATACCAAGCTGAAAGTCCTATCATGCCCTGCCAGAATCCGTAGTGCCACAGCCACCCAAGAGGGCTGCCCTCTAGTGTCCCATTGGAGGTAGTGCATTGGAGCTGCTCTCTCCCATGCGTCCAGGCTGGGTAATGGTTAAGGCCACACGTCACATAAGTTTCTAATAATATACTTTTTTTATTGATAGAGCTTGTCCTACCGTACCATTTTGCCTATATATTTATCATGACTTAAAGCTTTCATGAGCATTGTTCTCCATCCTTCCTCTTTGTATAGCTGCTGCCAGTCCAAGTTCTGGAAAATGAACACTCATCCCAGCTATAAAAAGTATAGGATTCTGTTTGGCATGCATTTTATACACCTTTGTAATGATGATGCAATTCTGTTTTTTTTTTTTTTTTTTTGCAAACTCTACCATTTGAAATTCCAAATTAGAATTTGCTTTATTGTTTAACAGTTGTTATAGATGTGAGGTGTGGATTCCATGTTTGGCTTTTTGCCAACGGTTTGTAATGCAGATGACGGACAAGGAAAAGACAAGCATTTTTTAGTTTCTGCTTGTTCCAATTTGTTTTTTTATTATAATGCCTTTTTTTGCCGCTTCACCGTGACATTCCTTTTGACAGTTTGAGTGTGCTGTCGTAGTAACTGTCTACACTTGTGCTTAACATTATGCATTTCTTCTTTACCTTTAAAACTCAGAAGCAGCGATTACCGTCAAATAAGATACTTCTAATCGGAGCCTCTTTGTTCAGTTCTACAGAGAGTTGAAGTTTTTTTTTTGGAAGCTTCTCTAGCTCTTAATGCAGCAGACTAAACATACGGTAAATTAACATAAAAAGAGACCAATAAAAAAACGTACTATTAAATTAAATCAAAGTGGATTTTAAATGGAATGATGTGCTCTAATTTAGATCTAAAATATCTATAGTGCCTCCTGCATATGCTATATTTCTTGGAAAACATACTGAAAAGCTCATTTCACTAGGAACTAATGTTTTAATAGATCTGTCTGGAGCATTTTATATGAGGTTAATTCACAACGTGCTTAAAGCATTTTACAAAAAATAAGATGTAACAAGTACGGCAAAATTTCAAGCTGTGCAGACAGCGACCAGTTCCAAAATACCAGTGATATCATTTAAACAATGGCATTAATTTGAACATCTTTGAATTGATTTGCGCTGTTTTTGTGGGAGGTTCTTTTTCAAACTTTTCTGTCTTCTTATGGCATTTTACACTAAAACCCATTTGCTTTGCAAGCAGCCCTTTAAGACTCTATGAAGACAACATTTATTTACTTCTTGTTAAGCCTTTATTGACATAGCTTAGTAATTAATTGGAAAAGAAGTTGACTATTGAGTTTTTAGATCTTTTTTCTCATTTATTATGATATATTGATCAAAGGGGTCAGGTGAAGCAAGATGCTTACAGTTCAAGCGTTACCTGCAATGCATTTTAATTAATTAGGTTCTGCTAGATGCTGATTAATAGGTATTTTAAGACTTGCAAGGATACTGTCCAAATTATTGATCTACTGTCCCTGTTCAGGGAACGTGCAGCAAGCATAAGGGACAAAAAAATTAGTAATGTTCACAAGTTTAATTTGTTCTGTGCCATAAATGCATAAATAGAGATCATCAGTTTATATTTCTGAATGTTTAGCAATGTCCCCCACATTTAGTTAAATGACCCTTATTTATGTGTGTGTAGTTTTAATGAGATGTCACTAGTGTGTACTCAATCAATGTATGAAATCTTTTGTGTCATATTTTTGCCAAGGAAGAAAAAAAAGGGAACTGGTATTTAATTATAAAGGTTTATATTGTCAGGACCTACGCTATTGCCAGTTGCAATTGTAAAATATTGCAAAGGGACTATGCCTTCCAGCATAGCATAATACAACACAACCTTTTCAAAACCATTTAATCTGATTTAGGGCTGTGCAAGAAGCGCCAAATGCAAGGAATCAGCCTAGGACAGGACAGCAGTCCATCGCAGGGCCCACTCACACACACACACTAACATTCACCTGCTAACTGATGTAACCTGCATGCTATCAGGGTAACCGGTGAAACTCACACAGGCAAGGGAAGAACATTCAAATGCTGCATGGTTATGAACAAGAACCCAGAGAGCTGGATTTGTGAGGCGGCTGTGTCCTCTCCACCTCCATGCACCACTGTGGCATCTAGTCTTGCACCATTTCATATTTCCTTTTCATTGTTGTATAGCTGTTGCTGGATATTTTTTGTTTTGTCTTATATGTTATGTCAAAAGATGAGGCAAAGAGCCAAAAAGAAGATTTGGGACAGCCTCCTGTATAATTGATCCTGGCTGCAAAATGATTGATTTTTGTATACAATTATGTACAGATTGGAGTCCAAAACAGAACTGCCAGGTGAGGTTTAGATGGAGGGTTTTTAAAGTGCGGTAGACGAAGTGAGGTAATTATGACTGGAACCGGAAGTAACATCATTGTGCTTATGGCCGGAAGTGGCATCCTCTGGACCAGAAGTGAAGTCATCGGGCTCAAGACTGGAAGTGGTGTCCTCAGGTCTGGAAGTAACGTCATCGGGTTCGTGACCGGAAGTGGCATCCTCTGGACCGGAAGTGGCATCATTGAGCTCATGACTGGGAGTGGCGTCCTCTGGACCGGAAGTGATGTCATCGGGCTCGTGACTGGAAGTGCCGTTGTCAGGACTGGAAGTGACATCATGGAGGCCAGGTGGAATTTCCCGTAAACGGGTCTGCAGTGGAAAGAGAGAAAGGATTAGTGCACTTCTCCACCTCCTGGTCTGGTGTGGAATTACCTTCCTTCAAGCCCTTTAGCTGCCTCCCATGCACATGTGTGTGACAGTTGCTTTCTCTGGATTACAGTATATCATAGGTGGCAATATTTTCCATTTTAATACTGTTTATTGTGTGCACCTTAACAAAATGTCTCAAATACTAGCATTTAGCCTTCATATGTTACATTACCTTTTATGCCTGTGCCCTCAGGCAACAAGACAGAGCAATAGAACAAATAGGAGAGGGAGTTACACTTTTATCTAACTTTCTTTTATAGAGAATATGGCCAAATTTTAAAGAAACAGATTACCATAAGTGTTGGTTACAAATTAATACAAACTGATAATGCTAGATGTGCAGTTTCAGGTGGAGTAATAACTCTTAGTTATATTTGAATCTTCCTGTTCAGCTCATCATCTGCACAGGCCAAGGCAATATGTTGATATCAATATGGCTGCTGAAACAGAGTTGTCTTCACTTCGTGGATGAATGGCAAGAGAGAGCTAGAAAGGTGGAGGGACCAACGTTTGCCATTCCCATCACAAATCCTATACCAATGGGGGCAATCAACTTCTCTGGTTCAATCAATCCTCTTTTTGGTACATCTGCACCAATGGGGTATTATCATACAGAATGGCTAATTGTAAACAGTTCTCCAGACCCTGCTTCATATCATATCATTTTATGCCCTATCTGAGGGGGATGGGTTGTAAGCTCATGTAAAGTCTCAATAAAATCATCCTTGCCAAACCAGTTTGATGAATGCTCCTAGCCCCGCTGCCATAAATTATGCTCCATTAATGTTTGGGGGAAGTAAATTATAATGGCTTATTTTCAGAAAGCTTCTTCTTTCTTTAAGCAACTATTAATTCTTAAATGTTGTAACAAAATAAAGAGACAGAAAGAAAAGATAAAGGGTTTGGGGAATTCCCCATATAATGTAGGTCAGTCCAAGTTATCTGATCAGACTGATACCATGGTCACAATTTTTGAAAAATGTAATAATTCGACATTTGACAAACAAACAAGGTTCCACTAGATTTTTATGGATGTATGGCAAGAAATGAATTAAGCAGAGGAAAAGGGAATGAAATTGATGTTGAGGGATGGAGATGACAACATAATTAGGAGCCGGAAATGAGGTCATTGGGAATGGACCAGAAGTGAAGTCATCAGGTTAGGATGGAAGCAACACCAGTTGAAAGGGACTGGAAATGGAGTTTTCTATGAGAAAAGGAATGAACGTTACCTAAGTAGACCTCCAAAAGGTGCGTTCTTTAATCCTCTGTTTTTCTGCTGAAGAAGGGAGAAAGGCATTAGTACTTCATTCCAAACCCCTATTTTTTGTTCTTTCGTGCTCTGTCATTCCTGTTGGTTGCGTCATTAGCGTGTGTGTCACAATATCAATTTTCAAAACTTATCAAAATATTAAATATTAAGCTACATAACAGAGGTGCTCTTTTTTAAATTGTAGACATTGTCCATTATCAAAAGGTGTTAGCACTGCTGCTTCACAGATCCACAGAGCTAGAATTAAACTTGTTTGGCATCTTGCTTTGCAGCCTTTGCTGCCCAGAAAGGTGTCAGTACTTCACAGCCATGTAATGGAACAAGCAAGTCCAAAAATGGATTAAAAGATACCTTTAATGCTTTGTAAATCTCTTTGCAAAATATTTTTATTATTTTAAACTGGGTAATCCAGTTATCTGTTTTTAGGTCTTAGTGTCTAAAATTCAAATGTTAAGTACTGACACAAACACAACAATAAACCATAACTACAGTAAGTGTGGGCACAGCACATCTAGTCAGAAAGACTCAACAATATCATTATGTCTTTATATGTCTGAAAAATTTCAAGTTGTCGCCATTTGTGCTCACCAGTTTCTACAGGGGCACAGCAGAGTTCATATTCACTGGCTGTGTAACATCCTGGTGCACTACCTGCTCAACTAAGGACTGCCAAACACTGCAGATGGAAGTGAAGGTGGCAGACAAACAGTTAATGTCTGTCCAGAACATATATAACAGACATTTCCTTAGAAAGGTCGAAAGGTAAGAGCATGTTTAAAGCCTTGCATTTTAAACTTGCAAAATACATCTTCACTTGAATTTCTATTAACTCCAGTCTCTCGTCCCGCTCCATTATCAGCTCAGAAGCAGCAGTCATTGGCAATCATCAGTCTACATGTCTAAGATAAGATTAATCTATCACAAGTTTGTCTCAAGTTATGTTATCAAAGATTCTGTTCCTTACTGGAGAGTTTTTCTAGGGAAGCACAGGATTGGTTGTTCTGGAAACTGGATTTATCCTTTCCTTAACTGCTCTGTGACATCAAGGCCACATTTTCAATGGACCAGAAAGACTAACTCCCAGCATATTCGATGTTGTATTTTATGCCCAACAGCCATACTTGAGTAAAGTAGAGATACCTTTCTGGAAAGTGACTTAGTTAAATGTAAAAATTGTCCATTAGAAAACTACTCAAGTAGATGTTTTAAACTATCTGGTATTAAGTGTACTTTCATATCAAAAGTACAAGTAAATATAGGTTCTTTCCCTGTTTTATATACTGTACTAGCTGTACAGTACTGTACTGTACTCCGCCCGAGTAGTAGTGAAATAGAACAAACTTTAAAAAATTAATAAACAAAAAGGTAGCTAAGCGGACGCATGGTACACTCCAAAACATAGAGGTAGACCGACTCCCCACTTCTAACGTCTCCCCTCGGCCCACAGCCTCTGTCTCAGATTAGTGCAAATATATTGCTGCTGCAAGAGAACTATGATTCTTAGTGCGATGAGAGAAGTCACAAAATCAACTGAAATGCTCAAGCAAATTCTAGAAAAAACCCAATCTAAATCCATTAAGTAGTTCTCTCATTTGCTAGCTAAGCGGATGTAAAATATGCCCCGAGGCTGGCGTGAGGAGGGCCCGCTCCACTCCCCTCGGTCCGCTGCTTCTACCTCGGATTTGCGCAAATAAATCGGTACTGCAAATGAACTGTGATACTTAGGGCGATGAGAGAGGTTGCAAACTCATCCAGAATGTTCCAGCAAATTATAGAAAAAAACACAATCTAAATCTGTTAAGTAGTTCTCTCGTGAAAAGAGGACAGTAATACAGACAGACGAGGGACTTTATATATATAGAGATATAGACAAAATAATTATTGCAAACCTAAAATAATTAATGCTGCTTTCTTTTTGCATGTTAGTCATATTGCAGTCATAGACGCTTGAGCCAAGTAACTGCAACTTGAAACGATGACATTCAGTGTGACGTCTTAATGGCTTCATCCTAATTTACTGGGCAGGGCTCTAATAGAAAACATGTACAGGCTTCCCTGCTTTAGAAAAGGTCTAATCCTCTTCTGAAAACCACTTCATGGAATGAATTTTCATATCCTAATTAAAATTTGAATGGAAAACATTTTTAAACATTCTGTAACGCTAAAAATAGGACGCAATTCTGTTTACATAACCCCAAACCACATGACATTTAAAAGAGTGAGATCATTAATAACATTAGTTATCAAAACAATCCCTAATAAGACATTGCGTTTCATTAAATAATGCTTAATAAATTTCTTTACCTTTGCCAAGGGTGTTCCTTGTCTTCAATCCTACTTATGGTTTTCATAGAAAGAATATAAAGGTTCACTGTTTGCAGAGTATTTAGTTTTGCATCTCTACCTTTTTGCAGTTGATCATGTCCTCTTGTCCTCATTAGAATATGATCTCTCATGTTCACTGGAACAATCTGCAACATAGTGTGACACGTTGGGATTGAGAATTAACATCCCCAGATCTAAGAACACGGTCCCCCCCCTCAGAACAAAGATGATTATTCCTACAAGTAAAGTCAACTGCCCAAAGTAGAGGAGTGCATGCACATTGGGGTCTGTTTGATAAATAAGGCTTGAGGTGATCAGTAGATTCAACAAGGTGGCAGTTTTACACCAGACCATGGTACTAAAACAGGAGCTATCTCCTTGGACAAATCTTTCAGTTTACCGGTCATCCTAAACTAAAATCATCAAACCTAGGTAGTTACTAAAAAGAATTAAATTCCAAGTAAACACAGTCAAAATGAGGTTCAAGCACAAGCTCACTCTTAGCTACAGGGTGAGCTAGAAATAACCCAAGATAGTACACCCATATTTAGGATGACCAGGTCTGTCCAGATTACCAAAACAGCACTCTTAAGGATACATGTTATGTAAATTAAGTGACATCAAGATTAGTATTTATGTTGAGTCAAGAAGCAAAACAATGCCGTAAGAGATTTTGATGATAAAACTCTACATTATGCAATGCGATTCGGAGTACATTTAAGAATATTTGGTTGTCTTTTAAAATACAAGCTACCAAAATATATATTTTTATGGAAAATTTGGTGTATGTTTCAGTTTAACTTTTCAAACAAATTTTAGTGTTGTGTTTTTTTGGGGGAGTGATTTATCTTTTCAAGAGGTGACACATAAGTAAGTTTTCATTGTGTCAACAGAAATATTTTATGTGAGCTAAATAAGAGCAAAATTACTTATACAAGGAAAATGTGTATTATTTAAAGCCTCTAAAACATATACTAAAGCTGGAAATAGAGTCAAAATGAGCAGCATAGCTACTAAATAACTGGATTAAAATGGGCTATTATCTCAACCCATTTATTCCAATTTGATTATTGTTTCTAATTCTGACAGTGATTGATTCAGAATAATTACCCTAGAAGAGAAATTAGGTTATAAAACAATATCTGAGATTAAAGAGACCCTGAACTGCCAGCTGGTTCAGCTGGTATCTAGTATTCATTACACTATCACATTTTAGTATCTGAAAATCAATTTACTGAACTGTAAAATATTTAATTTACCTTTATAGGAAGGAAAAATCCATCCCTTCAGTTTTATCAGGTTTTGGCTGCTGTGCCTCTTTGGGTTTCTAATTTTCTTGCTGCTTTAACGCTTTCACATGACATTGTGGTCAAAACGGATATTAGCCAACACAAATGCTGTTTGACCCTGGCAGGAAATGCAGAAGTTAATTCAAATTTAAAGTTGAAAGATTTTTTTGAACAAACCAACAACTAAGCAGGGCTCACTTTCAAATATAATAAAAATGTTACATAAAGAATTATATGATTTAGCACACAGTACAGACCCAATAAAATTTAAAATATATGGTGCTCTATTTACATGTTTTTTCTAAGATCAGAAAATAATATTAGGATAGTAACTTTCATATGAGTAAAAAGCATATCACAAATATCATTAAATGTTTTACAGTACTATTAAGTTATTCCAGGTTTCCTGTAGTAGAATAATCGGGTTTCCGAATATGGATGGTTGGGTTTAGTGAGAAGAACAGTGTGCAAAGCAGTCAGAAACAAAAAGAATGACCAGCATACTCGGTAAGAGCAGAGTTATTGCACTTTGAAAAATGACTTCATTGACTTCTTCAGAGCTGAGGTTCCAGGTAGTTGACTGAAATAAATGTCAGTCATAAAGAACTTGAATGTTCAGTCTCAGTTTGAGTCTGCACTGTACATCTGAAAATTGACTGAGAGGTCGGGATTTTTCTATGACTGGGAAGATATTTCACTAAAGACATTGTGTAGGATCTAGTTTTACACTACCGGAGGCAATATGTCTTACTGGGCTAATATTGCTCAGATTGAGCAAGATGAAAAATGTACATACCAGATATCAGGAACCTGAAAATAATTTTCCTTGGTAAAAGGCCACAAAAAACTCAGTGAATGTGTGAAATGGTCAGATTTTGGGATAATTCAGTGCAAAGTAATGTATATAGTCTATAGTCTATTTTTCACAGTAACAAAGTGTGGCAGTTTTAAAGTTTTATAATTATATTACAGGTACTGGCTTTTTTGGTTGAAGTGGACTAGCAGAGTACACTTAAGCCGAATCCATCAAGCTTGTCGAAAAAAAAGACATCAATTATAGGAGTCATTTGTAGCAGTGACTTCTGGCTTTTCTTTTTTTATAGAATATTTCACCCAACAGAGCTCTCAAGCAATTAGATTTAAAAAGGCAAAAAAGCCGTCAATATTCAATCAAATGAAAACAATGTAAGCGTCATGGTATCCTAATATGCATTTAGATTTTTTCTCACATTTCTTTAATGATCTGAGTACCTTAACTGGTAGTGAATATACCGTAACATAGTTAATCAGAAAATGTTAATGCTTTTTTTTAATTGCCATGTTTTTTTTTTGAGTACAGAGCATCAAGATGGAAGAGACATAGGCTTATTTATTGTGTTATGATACAAATGCTGCAGGTAGCTGGGGTGTATTTCCTGAAAACAATGAATCGTAGCGAATAACAAGCAACTTTACGATGCACGTACATAATGTACGAGCTACTTATTCATGCGTTTCCCAAAGCCTTTCTTAAGCGGCCATTTCATGAGTGAGCATAAAGTGCTACTTAGTTGACCTCGCCCCCTGAAGTTGCCTATAAAGAAGCATCACAAGTCGATTAAAAAGCAGTCGGTTGGTAGTACTTTCATTGTAAAGCAAAATTAAACATAGCATTCTAATTTAATAACATACTGTAATCACACAATGTGGATTGTTTCTGAAACAAGCACAAAAAAGGGCATACATACAACATAAAAGAAAATCACACTTTTCTTCTAGATAACGATAGGGTGTTAATGTCTATTAAGGCACTCGGTACCCTTTTCAATGGTGAGGAAAAACAGTGTGTGAAATGATACAAGGAGATTGGGGTGGTCTCTGTGCAGAGTTTTAACCAAGTGCTTCACCAGTCCAAAGACATAAAGGTTAAGTAAACTGGCATGTAAAACTGGCATTAACGTGTTTGAGTGCTTGTTAGAGTGTATGTATGGGCACCCTTTGACGGAATGGCACCCAGTCCAGGTGTTGTTCCTGCCTTGCGTTTGATGTTTGCTGTGATAGGTTCCAGCTTCCCTGTGACCCTGCTCAAGATAAAGCAGGATAAGAAAAGAAATGGATGGATGGATAGATGGAAATGACAAAATATGAACAATGAGCATGCACATCGTAACCTATTTCACTCTCTTTTGGACACATAACTACCCCTTGGATAGCTTGTTGGAAATTTGTACCTTTATGTATTAAAAATTCCCACAGTTCTTTGGAAAATACATGTTGTGCTTATTTCTCAAACGCATATGGAATAACTTGAGTTTAATGTAATGCAATGCCCACATTATCACTTACTAAGACAGCAGCAGGGCATTTTCCATACAATAGGTATGTCTATACCTTGTGTTCCACCATGTTGCTTGTTTGCTGAGGTGTTGTATTATATTGTGTTCTTCAGCTGCTGCCTGAGGGTTATTTTTGTATGTCAGCAGGCAAGCACAAAGAGGATACCTGTTAACAACCAGTTGTCATCCAACAGCAAATTCTCTGTTTCTTCCTTTTTGATGCACTGTGAAGTTGGCTAAGATGGCGGTACTCCCAGCTCACTTTGGTACAATTATATAAAAAGTCCTAATTGCGAATTTAGTTGTACGTTCAATGCAGAAACCTTTAATCTACGTCCAAGAAGGATTCAAGAGGTCTGCTATATGAATGGATATTAGCAACACCCTACTGGTTTAAATTCAATAATGTGTAAGTTGGTGGCTCTGAGGCTATGGTGGCTAAGGATCTGTGCTGGTATCTGGAAGGTTACCAGTTTGAAACCCATTACTACCAAATTGGATCCTACTCTGCCAGGCCCTTGAGCAAGGTCCTTAACCTGTAATTGCTCCAGCGGTGCTGTACAATGGCTGATGCTGAACTCTGAACACAAGGAGTATATGAAAACTAACAAATTCCTTATACAAGAAAATATATACGGTGAAATAAAGAACAAAAAAAAAGTTCTGGGTTCATTAACTGGTGGTTGAAGACACAAATGTAGAATTCAAAGGATGTTATTCTGGGTTGGCTTTCTTTATTGTAGCTGTACTGTCTCAATAAAAATGCATCAAAATACATCAAGCCCTCGTTCCTGTCCTTCCGTTGTCTTTCTTCACGTTTCTCCATGTAACCAATTGCAACACATAAAATGTCTCCATTAAAATAAAGCTAGCTGCAACATTTGAACTGAGTCTTCAAAACTTTTAAAGAACATAGAAGTATCAACTTATACGTTTGTAATTATTAACAGTATGATGTACTGAAATGAACTTAACAATTTTTATCTAAGAAATGTAACACAATAAATGATTTAATACATTTTATCATGAAAATTATATAATCTCAACATAAATCTTAGTACTCTAAAACCCAGAGGAAGCCCGTTTAAGAAGCACATAGTAATTAACAACTAGGTTTGTGAGCAGATAGATTATGAAGGGGTTGATGCTGAACTCTGAACACAAGGAGTATGTGAAAACCTTAATTATGATGGAGTATGAGAAACACTTGTAAATTAACTATCGATCCTACAATGAAGTTTACGATGATCTTAGCATTACTAAGCTTTTTGAAACACTCCCGAGATCAGTAAATGCTCATCTGCTGTCTTGCTTTATCATTTACCAATTCCATTTATTTAACTGTTTGAGTGGTTAAGCCTATTTTCTTTCTACACAATGTTCCAGATGATACATTACCAGTGCATTGTAGAGATTAGTATAATCTCTCCTGACCTGTTCTCAACACAGTGTGCTATACAATACAATACAATTTATTTTTGTATAGCCCAAAATCACACAAGAAGTGCCGTAGTGGGCTTTAACAGGTCCCGCCTTTTGACAGCCCCCCAGCCTTGACTCTGTAAGAAGACAGGGAAAAACTCCCAAAAAAAACCCTACTAGGAAAAAAATGGAAGAAAACTCGGGAAAGGCAGTTCAAATAGAGACCCCTTTCCAGGTAGGCTGAGCGTGCAGTGGGTGTCAAAAAAGAAGGGGGTCAATACA
Organism: Polypterus bichir lapradei; assembly: GCA_026402145.1. Lineage (NCBI taxonomy): Eukaryota > Metazoa > Chordata > Cladistia > Polypteriformes > Polypteridae > Polypterus > Polypterus bichir. The sequence goes on along the minus strand of JANRMT010062842.1, from coordinate 5,753,074 downwards.
ATACACAGAACAGAACACAAGTAATCCTCAATACAATAAAATATTAAAATAAAAATATTACAAGTACAGAACAGAATTTAATAGTAGATGATATCAAATAATACGATTTGGATTTGCTCAGAGTCCTGGAGATCTCAGCCATCAAGCTGCCTCAACCCTATTGGCCATTCCACAGCTGAGACAGCGCTGGGCCAGCCAATCCGATGAAAGGACCCCTCTACCCGACAATTCCTGCAATCCTTCGTCAGAAATGACTTTACCTTAGGCAGGCAAAACAACTTGGCAGGTAGACAGTGGCACCAAGTACCACATTTGAGTACCGAGAAGAGAAACAGAATAGGTGAGGATTAGTAGCAAATTTTAACTTTCATATTACTTATGTTTTAGTGCTAATTACTAACAACAGAGATGCAGTCTGTACAGTTAATCATCAGCTCTAGTCAGGATATGCTAAACTGAAGTAGTGAGTCTTCAGCCAGGATTTGAAAGCTGAGACTGAAGGGGCATGTCATAGTAGCACACAGACCACCCCACACTTTAGGGGCCCTGTAACTAAAAGCTCGACCTCCCACTGTTATTTTATTAATCCTTGGAATCATAAGCAGTCCAGCATCTTGAAATCTTAATGTGCGCTCTGGTTTGTAAGTTATGATAAGTTCAGATAAGCAAGTCGGACCTTGGCCATTTAAGGCTTTAAATGTTAAAAGAAGGATTTTGAAATCTACCCTAAACTTAACCGGGAGCTAGTGTAAGGATTTAAGAACTGGAGTTATGTGTTTGTATTTTCTAGTTCTTGTAATAATTCTTGCAGCAGCATTTTGGATTAACTGGAGGCTGTATAAAGATCAATTTGAACATCCAGTGAACACCGCATTGCAATAGTCAATCCTACTAACCTAACATCCTTCTTACTCACTTCTGTATATCTCTCATTGTAACTGCTATGTCTGTCTCATAAAGTGTATACTTAAGTTTCAATCTTTTTAAAAGTAAAACTGTACACTTTTTTATTTTAATTTTTAGGTAGCACTGTAGTGCAGTGGGTACCACAACTAACTTATATTGTCATGAAGTCAAATTCTATACCCAGATTATCCATTTGAGTGTGTGAATTGAGTAGTCCGCAAAGGACTAGTGTACTGTCCTGGAAGTTTTCCATCATTATGTCAAGTTCTGCTGTGATATAAACCCACATCCCATTGTGTTGAAGAATGCTTCTTTAGATTACACTATAATTTGCCAAGTTTGAGTTTGTTCAGGTCCACCTGCAATGATTTTCCTCACTCCAGGTTATTAACCATGCCACTCAGGTATGGCAATATTCTTTGAGTAAGTAAACATTTCCTAGGAAGTATTTTAAGATAGAGAAGCTTTAATCTGTGGCACCGCTACATGACAACCACCTTTTTCTATCCTCTCAAACGTACGCAGTTTTTAATGTCTAGAAAACATTCGGGATTAAATCACTTAGAGATGTGTACATAGACAACATCTTTGCATCCTACGAACAATTACACTCCAAATGTAACTTTCCAGTAACACATCTCTTTCACTACCTTCAAATTAGAAACTTTGTTAAACAGAACCTGCCCAATTTTCCTCACCTCCCACCTACCTCAAAATATTAATCAGTCTTGAGGTCTCAGGCAGCATCTCTATAATATATAAAACCATTTTATAGTCCCTCCCTTTCAAAGATTCAAGAGGACAATGGGAAAAGGATCTCTCACTCAACATCTCAGAAAAGGAGTGGAAGGTAGCCATGCACAGAATTCACTCGAGCCCCATATGCACAAAGCATAGAATTATTCAAGTCAAAATTATAAATCGAGCATACCTATCTTGCTTAAAATTGTCCAAAATGTTTCCAGGGCAAGATCCAACATGCGAACACTGCAATCAAGATCCAGCCTCACTGGGCCACATGTTTTGGGCCTGCACCAAATTAACATCATTCTGGACCAAAATCTTTAAATGCCTTTCAGACAGCCTTGGTGTCCCAATTGCTCCTAATCCATTAACAGCTGTGTTTGGTGTACTTCCAGATGGGCTTAAAGTGGCGAAGGACAAACAAACTATGATTGCCTTTACTACACTCTTGGCACGCAGTCATATCTTGCTCAACTGGAAGAATCCTAACTCACCTATTCTTAGTCAGTGGGTAGCTGTTATATACTATTTGAAATTGGAAAAAATCAAATTTGCACTTAGAGGATCCGTTCAAAACTATTTCAAAACCTGGCAGGATCTAATCAATAACATTTTAGAATAAGCATTTAAATTGAGGAAGCAGGTTCTCTCCCTTGTTTTACTCAATTTATCTATATTGATTTATTAATTTATCTATTTACTTATTTTTACTAGCTTAATGTTTTACTATGCTGGCCTAGCTTTCTTTCTCAGGGGTGGGGGTTGATTTGTTTCAAACCTAGTTTTGTAAAACTTCATTTATTTGTATGGAATGTTATTTGATTTCAATAAAATCAATAAAATAAAAAATAAAACATTTCCTTACACCATTATTTTTTGCCAGTTTTACACACCTATACACACTACCATTTTAGCTTCCATTTCTTTGTGTTTGACCTGGTAACTGTCAATGTGGAGTCTGTATATTGTATGTGTGTCCATGAACATTTTTCTGGGCTCAATATTTTCTTTCCATATTCCAGGAATGTGACTTCACTCATGATGGGCATACAAATAAGTGTGGTCTACAAATTACTGCCATCTACATTTAGGATTGACTTGCATTTTTCCTAATTTGATGCTTAAATTAGCTACAGCTCCTCATGGCCCTCAAAATTGCATGTCTGATAGATAGACACATTTATGTTCACATGTACAGTATGCAGTAGCTACCATCCATCCATTATCAATCCTGATTGAACAAACTGTAAGCAATAATTAACATGGTAGGCATAATTTTTAAACTGTAACAAAATAAGTAATACTATAAGCAGGAGCTCACTGAAGGGTACTAGTAAAATAAATATTAAAATTAGGAGCCTGTCAAAGATGTTAATGAGAACCAAGGAGTGATGTTTATTAGTAAATTATGTAGAACCAGGAATAAACTTAACGGCCTATTTGTGCTGCTGCCTTATAGATCTGATTCTCCACATTTTCTCCTGCATCCTAGCAACGTGTGTTAGAATGAACAGCAATTTGAAACAGACCCCTGTGTGTACCAGTGTGAAATGTGAGAGTGGGATCTATGATGGACTGGCACCACGTCCAGTGGCGTTTCCTGACTTATGCCCAATGCTGCTGAGATAGACTTTGACCCAAGACAGATGGGAAAGACAGAGACGCTACAAAGAATGATCAGTCCAGCCCTTAAATGACTGTTAACACATTTAGTCACTTAAGCGTAGATAGCCTAAGCAAACTTCCTACTGTTAAGGGTGAGGGAGAAAACTAACAAAGTAACAAATGTGAATGTAGACACCACAGCAAGTGGCAGCTCACCTCACCTTATCCCCCACACGTATAGGGTGCAATCACATTTGCACTCTCTCATACACCAATATGTGTCCTTGATCCTCATGATCTCTTTTCAAGTGGTTATCTCTCTTTTTGCACTCTAATGTCTCTGTCCAATGTATAATTCCACATTTCAGATTCAGATTTTGAGTTTGACTCATGTCACATCAACCACTAAATTGAAAATAAATGGATGAATGGATTGCTGTATAATGCAACAATGAGGAGTCTTGCTTAATTTAGTGGAATGTGTTCTTTATGGATGGTTTTAGTCACATTTTGTGTAATGAAGACAAGATCAACAGAGTACTTACAGATCATTAAAGAGTCATTAAAGAAATTAAAATCTGTTTCTGTTGTGTCGTTTCTTCTACAGCTAATTTACTCATTTTTGCTTATATGTTTTATAGTGCAGTACATGCAAGTAGAACCTCAAATTTCAGATGCTTCCTGAGTCAAGTGAACACAATAAAATGTGATGTTAGGCACAGGCATGTTTTTCCAGGCTGTGCATCCTATATAAGACGGTAAAAAATATTGTGCTTAAGAGACAAAAGCTGAAAAATGATATGCAATTATGGTAGGGGAAGAATATGCTTTTTAAGGCTCTCACAACAGCAGATGCCCCTCTGCTGAAAAACAGGGAATCACTTTTATTTATTCTTTTTCAATGAAAGTTTTTCTTCTAAAACAACAGTGGGGCCCCTGTTTTGGCATAAAGTTTTGGCAGCCAACCTTTTGCAGTGAATGTTAAAATCCCACATTTTACTCTCTAGTCAAGAATGAACATGAATGTTTCACATGGTTTCAATATACTTTTTATTTATTAAAAATACAATGTACAAAAAGATGATTTCAATGGTTGCCACTGATTATCAAAAATAACCAAAGGAAACACAGGAATGAAACATTGACTTTGAAACCTTTGATCAAAACATTTCCACTGGAACAATTTATATGGTCTATTATAAAGGTCAGCAGAGATAAAGTTACAGTCACCTCATTAAGAAACATGCTTGTTTATCTTACAAAGGACCCTTTTGTTTAGATTTTTAAAATTCTGTCTTTATAACCTTTTGATAATATCTCTGTTAGGATAACATTAATTTCAGGGTTTTCTAGTTTTTATTTTTTCATCATACTGTCTGATAGTTATGCATTCATGTGGTGCTTATGAATTAATAATGCATGTAAAAGAGACAGTGTTACTACTGTAAATCAAAAATACAAAACTGGTCAATACAAGCAGTAGCTTGTGTTGATGAACATAATGTGACTTTTTGAATGAGATCATTTGCATGCACGTACTCAGGATGTTAGACTGCATACAAGAGAATAGCAGGTGACCCAGGAACAGGCATCTTACAGTGTCATAAGATCACAAAATTATGATTTGTGATGCCTTATCCAGGACTAGGAGTATAAAAAATGAAATACTATTTATGGATAATTGAAGAGAGACTGATTTATTGTCTTGAATAGGGGTAATGAAACCCTTCAATTATAAATGGGGGGGTAGACATATCTCTAAATGAAATTGGATGTAATTTTTAAAGTTTTGAAAATATGATTTATTGTTTTAATTGACAAAAGTAGTTGGTATGTCTTAGGCATACAGTAAAGTGTCTAATTATACCCAATATAAAGTTAAGAATATAACTGTAAAATGTGTAATTAGAATAAGCTATTAATAGTTAAACCCAGAATGAGGGAAATTAGATTCATAAAACTCATGCTGACATCAAGAGAATGTGCAAACCAGGTGGGAAAAGAAGCAAAGTCCATGGAATTGTCAGACATCATAAAATGCGAATATTGTACTGTATTTAATGAATTGATTAATGCTACACATTATATTTAAGGAAACTATACTATACATGAAGTTAAACATATTATACAGTATACGAACAATAAAGTATATGTACTAAATTGAGCTACATTCTTCCTAAAGGCATTTTCAATTGCACTATTGTTATACTTAGTCTTACTGAAGAATACCAAAATAAGTTTCCATAAACTTAATGACAGTTTTTGCATTGCCCAAAGAAACAAGTGGAAATATACTGATTCTGTGATATATGTAATATGCTTGACTGAGTCACAATATTTCTGTCTCAGTTGCACACTGCGACAGTAAAGTAGATGTAAAAGTAGATGTATGGAAATATAAATTCAAATGGGTTATTGATTTACATAATAGAAAGAAACTGACAGATTTTATGATGTAAATTCAATATCTGTGGTATTAAAATGTCACAAATCGTAGCTGAGCAACATGATAAATTTAGGAAAGCATTTGCTAAGCATCACATATTCAGAGACAGTTTATTACTATGCCCACCCCAACATTTAAAGAACTAAACATAACTATTACCCATATAAAAGTCTCTTGTGAAATGTTTAATTAATAAGCAAAAAAAAGTATCAATTATTATGTATTGGAAAATGGTTTGGGTTTTGGGGGTTCTCTTTTATTCTGTTTGTGTCACTGCACCAGTGATTCTAAATGACTCTCAGCATGACAGCTGATGTTGCTGAATTGTTCTTACAAGGCCATTTGTTGTCACTCCCAAGGTCGAGCGTTATTTATGTGCTAAAGTGGAATAAGGAAGACACAGAATAAACTAATGGTAATAAAATTGTTTTTATCAGCCATACATAATAAAACAGAATATGTCATCATATACGATGTTCAATTGGTTATCTGATATATTTTCTTTCTATTTATTGATGATTTACTTGGAGAAGTGTTCTTTCCATATATTAAATTCCCAAATAAATGGATCATCCAGACTTAATCCTGCAATAGCAACATATTAGCAAACTATTTTTTTGGTACACACAAAATATCATTTAAACCCATGTACTCTAAATATACTATTCATTATTCCAAGTAAATGCAACGTGAACATTAACAGAATACAATATTCTAACAACTCATCTGCTCAGTTTTTATATAAACATTACAATTGAAATATTGCAATTTCAGTCAAATATGTACTATGTCCTGGTTGAAAGTACTGCCAGTAACTGTTTGAAACTCTGAATCATAATTTACTGTAGTATGCCGATTCATATTCTTTACTCATTCAGCCATATCCTGGATTATTGCAAATACAATAATCCAGGATAAAGTCTATAGGTAAAGAAGTTCAGCTTTCACTGTTTTCCAATATCACCTATTCTTCCCCCATTAATGGATAAAATGTGTATGTAGTATCCAATGCATGTTCCTTTGTTGACTCTTCTTTAAAATGCATCTGTCAGCCCTTTAATGTCCTGACCTTCTTTTCTGTAAGCTGGACCTCCAGTGTCTCAGATCCCCTGCCCTAATTAACATCCACATAGTCATGATGCAGGAATATCTATAGCATCCTTTTTTTAGATTATTAAGCAGCAAAAGTCCTGTCACATTCTTCACCTTATGAGCATTAGGATGCCTGCAGTAACCAAATCTGGATGGAAAGCCTTTGGCACAAAGAAACAATGAAAATGAGGAGAACATGCAAATGTGACATAAACTGGACCAGAAATAAAAACCTAGTGAAACAGCACTGATAACTTATGGTATAGTAACAATATATACCATACAATTTAACGATAGGTGGACAATTTTATATAAATAATCACTCCCCGAGAAGGTGCAGGTTCCAGTCAGTTGCAGGTGTGCTTGAGTGTGTTTCACTCCGCAGTAAATTAGGAAATGTGCAGAAGAGGGCAGACCAGTCAGGCACCTCCATGGTGCCACAGCAGCATTGGATAAAGGAGCCTGCATGGTACAAAATGGAGAAGAAAGGAAAACAGTTCGGGAGAAAGAAAGAACGAAAGAGGAGTCAGAGGTTAATTGAAGGGAGAGAAGGTAAGAATGCAGGGGAGCCGGTGTGCGAGCAAGTGTAAGAGAGAGAGAGAAGGCAGGCAGATGGGGGGAAAGCCCCTTGAAAGGAGCATGAGGCGACTTTCAGGGGCTGGAGAAGGCTACTCCACCTGAGCAGCCAGGAAGGTGGTGTAACCTGCTGGTGGGACTTGCCGAGTAAGTTTGGGAAGGCAGCAGGAGTCTGGGAATCTCGGATGGGGAGTTCTGTTGGGACAATGGGTGGATACAGAGACCTTAGCCTTCGTAAGTAGAGGTCCGGATTGGGAGCCCTGCTGGGTGCCATGGGACAGCAGCGATCTACACTTGTAGTAGGAGTTAGATGGCTGCGTCTGTTGGTTAGGCATAAGCAGACGAGACGTTGATTTTAAAGGATTACAACGGGGACTGCATTTTTAAACGATGGATACCTTCCTCTGTTTTACACAATTTTTAAAGGTACATTTATTTGACTTGGTTTTAACCTCCACAGTTCACAGTTTTAATGGATTATTTATTTATCACAGATGATTGCAGCTACACTGCTGTTTTGATGGATTCTTTTAATAAAAGCACTGAATCATTTTCACACCTACCCCTTGCTTTACGTGAGTGTCCTCATCTGCTAGGCTTATTCCTCGGGTACGTTATGGTAGCAATAGCAGGTCTAAGAAGCTCCCGGAATGATCCAGTAGCGTGGAGCCAACCTGCACTATCACATAACCACAACATGAGTCTTTTATATAGGATTGCTCTCACTTTAAAAATATTACACCAAATAGTTGCTTGTGATTCCACCAGTCATCTATCCTACATTTTAAATTATCCAAGACCTGTACACTGTTTTCCTGTCCATTAATGAACTCTTAGTGTTGCATTTGTATGCCAAAATTTGCTTTTATAAAATTTAGTTATAATACTTTTATATAATATTTTCATTGTGTTATTTTATATTTCCTATTCATTCAATATGTTAACTTTGTAGCAGCAGCAGAAACATCTGGATCAACTTTGCTGTCCTGTTTTTGCTACCTTTCTTAATCATTGCACAATCAGCAGTCCCAGTATGACTAATCCCCACGGACTCACTGACTTAACTGTGTAAATAGCACAGCACTGATATAATCGTGCCTATATGTAGTTTGGACATCTGAAATAGCCACATCACATATCCCAATAATGTGTGTGGTTTTACTCACAATATAAGGGGTGATGTCTATACAGGATTCAGTGAAGCAAGCCAGGCAATAATTGGTACTTTCCTATTGATGGTATTTTATAAGTCATATTCACCAGCTGACTGAAAGCTTTAAACTTGTTTTGATAAAGAAAATATTTATATATATAGAAGAATTGCAGATCTGATTATTTCATGAAAAGGTCAAAGAAAAAAAGACAAACTGGCAATGCATGTGGATATGCAACATGTGTATGCAAATGCCAATTAGTGATCATCATATACTTTTTGAAAAACAGAACATTAATTTTGTACAGAACTATAGAAATGCTTAGGGTGGAAAATGTTTATTTCCAAAGTTCTGGTTTAAATATCAGTTTCATGAAAGACTAGCTGTTGCATTGTGCTCTTCACAAGGAAAGAAATCTGTTATGTTTGACTGATCCACGGATTTTCACCACATATATTTTTTTGTTTATAACAGGACTGTTTACATAGTGACTTCAGTCATCTCACCCACGTTTATTTAAAATATGTAACAATTATTTTGAAGAGTACAAGGGAAGAACCCTGTCTAAAGGTCTTAACAATTCGAGGCTGTGACTATTGCCATAAAGATTATTATAAGGTATTTCTCATTACACTTCAAGACAAATTACTGCATGATCATAGTTGTGTATATATACTAGGAAATAAACACAACAGGTGAGCACTTCAAATGACAAAATACTGTTATTTTTGGGGTTGGCTCCTGCCATGCAACCATTGCTGTTGAGTTAGGTTCAAGAACATCTTTAATTTTTCTATTAATTCATTTAACATTTATTTCCTGTTCTTTGTGTCCCTTTAGGGGTTTTGGAAAAAGATGATTTATTCTGTGATAAAAATAACTGTTAAAGGTATTTTGCACCCAAAAATATTATTATATGTTACTTACCCCATATAGATTTTTAGTGATGTCAGAGAAAAATGTTTAATTTTAATCTTTTTGTGGCAAACAGACACACAACAAAGTTTCAAATAGAATGAGAGACTCAATGGTGCACAACAGCAAGCAATATCAAAAACATCCACAACTTGCTTAAATGTAATATTTATATCTTAAAACACGACTTGAAATGTTTGAATTTATATGTTCTCGCTGTGTCTGCATAGGTTTCCTCCAGGCACTCCGGTTTCCTCCTACTGTCCAAAGACATGCATATTATGTGAATGCTAGTGTGTGTTTGGGGTGTGCGTGTGTGTGCGTTTGTATGTTCACCCCGCGATGGACTGGGCCTTGTCCAGTGTTTGATGCGTCCTAATATAACTGTGATAGGCTTCAACCCACCCAACATGACCCTGGTCTGGATTTTGTGGGTTAATACATGATGACATGATTTGAATCTTGAAGGTCAGGACTTCAACCTTATTTAGGACTTGCATATGTAGGACTAAGTCCCATCTTTGGTAAACAGAAGGCAATTGATCTGACATTAAGGCAAAACAATAAGTTACAAGTTAGAAAACACTGAGGTGCGTTTGGGAACTTCGTAAACTGATATAAAAGTTGGTGCATTTTACATGTCTTAGTTACTACTTCAGTGTCAGTTATCACATTTTTGTTTACTAAATATTTTTGTAACAATAAGTCTTATTCAAAAATAGCAGTGACAATGGAATTTAATTACTTGTTTTTGAAGTCCACATTAAAAATCTATTTTTAAATAGTAGCTAATAATATAGTTAAAAACAGAGTACAAACAGGCTTATGGTGGCTCAATAACTTTCAAACACAGAAGATTTCAATTCAAATAATGTGTTAATAAATGTGGAAGGTCTGTGACTAATTGTAGTTTTTTTTGTTTTCAATAACAAAAGAGATCCCATTAAGATAAAAAATCCAATAACCACCCAACAGCTGTAGTAAATACAATCCTCTCCTTCTCAATCTTACTAATAATGCCACACCACTCAGTTATAGGCCAACTTGTATTATATGAACAATTTGATGTGTGCAGCAATCTGTTGGAAATGTTCTACCAGCCCATATTAGCAAGTGTGATGTACTGCGCTGCAGTCTCCTGGGCAAGTAACCTGATCACAAAAAGAAGCCCAGTGCCTGAACAAACTTATCAAAAAAGCTCAATCACAGGGTAAACTCTGGAGACACTGGAAGCTGTTGTGGAAAAGAGAATGCCTTCATGAACCCCTCCCCACCCCCCTCCAGGAGGTTTAGCAACAGGCCCATTCCACCACAGTGTGCTAAGAAGAGCCTCTGGGGGTCTCTTCTGTCCACTGCAATAAGGTAATTCAATGCTTCCATCCATACCCGATATACTTGTTAAGTTTATATTCATTTATTTATTGAATTATTGGATATATTATCTATCCTGTGAGTCTATATTCTTGTTTTTTATATTTCTGTTGTTGTATGCATTTAAATTTCCCCATGAAGTTAATAAAGTTTATCTAATCTAATCTTTTAATTGTGAGGCACCACATTTAATTGTGCACCTTAAGTGTGTGTGTCATCTTGTTTAATTGTGAGCGTCACCTTGTTTAATTGTGCCCGTCACCTTTTTTAATTGTGCACGTCACACCTTTAAATTTTTTATCATTTGCCCTTCAGGGCCACCGTAAATCTAATCTAAAGTGAAATTAACAAAAGAAAAATATCTATTAAAAGAAAATGAACAATATTAGCCTGAAATCACAATCAATATTATTCCATGAAAGAAGAGAAGCACCTGAAATAAATTTGGCATCTACTTTTTAACATTAGTTTGAAAATAGTCATTTATTAAAACTACCTAAATAACTAAGGCCTTGAAAAGGAACTGATTTATTGTATAACAGGAATTCTTATCTCTCTGTTTTAAAAGAAAATCTTCAGACGAGACAAGACTATTGCCAAGAGATTTTTTCAAATCACGCTCTCCTCTCAGATGAGACGAGACTATTGCCAAGTGATTTTTTCAAGTACCATCTTCCTCTCAACCATTTCCGGTTAATGGCCCATGCCCATGGTCCTCTCACTTTTCATTCACTGAATGCTTTTGTCAGACACAGTTCCTGCTCTCTCAGCTCTTATAAATTTTTACTTTTTCCTCACTTTAAGTTCCCAATAAAAGAAGACTTATTATGTCCAAATCTTATTGAAGAATTTCATCCTGAAGGCTTATCAACAGAAGAAATGTATACACGGGCAATCCTAGCACCGAGAAACGATGAAGTCAAACGAATTAACGGGAAAATGGTCAACCGGTTACATGGAAGATTGGTTAAATGCGTATCAATAGACTATGCTGAAACAGTTGGTGGTAATGGTGCGAAAGATGAAAACATCTATCCATCCATCCATTTTCCAACCCGCTGAATCCGAACACAGGGTCACATCAACTTACAATATCCAATAGAATACCTACAACCGTTAACACCATCAGATCTTCCACTGGCCGAATTACTGTTGAAAGAAGGATGTATCGTAATGTTATTGCGTAATTTATGTATGAGTTATGGGCTATTAGATACCAAAGGAAATCTTGATATGCCATTCGTTTTAAAACGTTTACAGTTTCACGTTAGAATAGCTTTTACTATGATAATTAACAAATCACAGGGACAAACATTTGAAAAAGTCGGTTTATTTATTAGCGAGAAAGAAACGATATTCATTCACGGACAGTTATATGTTATATTGTCACAATGTAAGTCCAAACGTGGAATCAAAATTCAATGTGATATTGACGAAAAGTTAATTCAAAATATTGTTTTTACTGAAGTTTTACAGTAAAAGTGTAAGTTTAAAACGTATTTGTGTGTTAATTTCAAAGCTAAACAGAACAAAAGCATATAACGCAACGAATACCATTAAACACAACATAATTTTCTTTCAATTTATTACGTTTTACTATTTTTTACTATTGTTAATTACTCGCTGTAATGTAAAATAGTTAGTTCTAGTATTCATATGAAAAAATTCCCATGAAAATAACAATTTGTTTAATTTGTACATCTGCTTCCCCATACGTAAGCGGCAGTGCCATGAAGTGGATAGCGCATAGCGCCCATCCGGGGGTTGGCGAGCAAAGCAGGCAGAGGGCAGAGCCCCTTAGTCTTAAACATTTTAATTTGAGACTCAAAATACACAGAAGAAAAAGCTGGTCTTTAATCTGTAACCCCAACACTTCGTCAAACGTTATACTGTTAAGCGACTTTTTGAGCTGGAATTCTGCTCTGTTTTTGTTATTTAGCTCTTCGTCCACTGCAGAAACTGTTAAACACAGTGCAGTTATTGTTATAACCCCAGTGCCTCTGATGTTCTGCAGATATATATAAAGGGAACTTCCCTTCCTAAATCCATCCTATGTTTATATCATTTAGGGGAGCTACGCATTTCCTGTGTAATTATGTTGTAATTAGTTTAAAAATCGTATCTGTAGGTTGATAATGTCTGTTCTTAACAATAATATCATGCAGACAATGCAGCTGTGAGGGAGTTTATACTGCAATGTAAATACTGGTAGTTCAGTCTATGCTTATTGAGCTGTGCATACAAAAGATTGTTCCTCTTCCATTTATTTTTGGGCAGATGACTTTTTTTTTCTCTACAAGCAGCCCACATTTTTGGCTAACTTGTTCTGTGTATCCTAGCAGCTGTCAGACAAGTAAAAAAGGACAGTATACAAAATATAAAAGTTAAAGTGACCTCCCTCAAGATAAAATTTAAATCACACAAATTTTTTCACCATTTTAATTTTGCAAACTCACCGATGCTTTTTAATTGGAGATTTTAAAATTTTAAAACTGTACCGCATCAACTGTTCAAGATATCTTAATAAAAATGGAACTTTCTCAACACATTTCCTTGAAGAATGTGTGGCACATTTCAAGAAAATTGGGCGACTGTGGGCTGAGTTGTTTCATGTAGATGGACAGACAGGCAGACAATATTTGTCCCTAAGATGAAATTTGGCTTTTTACAGAAGCTCTTTAAATAAATAAATACATGAATAGATAAATATATTTAAACACACACTGTGGTCTTTAAAAAGAAAGAAAACATCTAACTTGGCAGTCACAGTCACAGTGAGGCATAATGCAGGCATATTGCTGTTGGTGTAAAGAAACCCCCGTATCGTTTCTTGACACATTTCTGCTGAATAATTCATTGGCTGAAAGTCCTCAGTGTTAGTGTGTCAGAGAGAGGATGTGCAGCATTGTTCATAATGACACTCAGTTTTATTTTAATAGAGAGAATAATAATTCTCTCCTTTGCTATTTAGTCCAAGGAGTATAGAGTGTGTTCTATAACTGACCCTGCCCTTTTAATTTGCCTGTTAATGGGTCTCTCTTGAAATGATGTTACCAGACCAGTACACCACAGTGTAGAAAATTACACTGGTGGTGTCCTCCATATCACAGGACTTTCAACAAAGCCATACAAAGATGGTCACAAAGTGGTGATGACTAAACAAAAAATAAAACACAAAATGGTATGTTAGAACAACAATAAAATTTAATAGCCATTTCAAATAACCAAATGCAGTAGAACCTTGGTTGTCGAACGACTCTTGTCTCAAACAAATCAGTTCCCAAGCATATTTTCGAAACAAAAAATGCACTAGTTTCCAAACAGAATCTTGGCTCCCGAACAGGCAAACCATGTGCTCTGTGGGCTGAGATGTGTGGTGGAAGAGCTTCACTTACCCCACAGTCTCCACTCAGCACAGACCCCTGCTCACATTTGCAATGTGTAATGGAAGAGCGTCACTTCCCCTGCTGTCTCCACTCAGTGCAGACCCCTACTTGAATTTGCAGTGTGCAGTGGAAGATCGTCACTTACACCGTGGTCTCCACTCAGTGCAAACTCCTGCTCGAATTTGCAGTGCTTTCTCTTGATTTTTTTGTGTTTTGTTGTTCTTTATATAAGAAAAAAAAAACAGAAGGACATTTACCTGATGTTTTTATGAAAGTGGACTCCCCTTCAGAACAATAACATCTCTCTCCTTTCCATTCATTACCACCTTCCACTTACACAATCAAATCTCCTTTGTACAGGAGGGGTGGGTTTTAGGTGGGCGCTGATGGGACGGTTTGTTTTTGTTTGTTTTTTCTTCAAAATTTGATTACAAAAATGTCTTTCCTTTTTTTTTGTTGTTACCATCAATAAAACATTGATTACAAAAAAAAAGTTAAATTTTCATCTATATTTTATGTGGTTATTGTGTGGATTTATTTGTGCAAGATTTTATGCATTTTCATTGTTTTTGTATATGTTTTATGCATGAATTACTGTTATAAAGGTTTAAATAAGCAATCATCTGGGGTTCGGGAATGGATTAATCCATTTGACATTAATTATTATGGGGAATATGGTTTCAGTTTTCAAACAATTCATTTTCTGAACGGCATTTAGAAAGTAATTATGTTCAGTATCTGAAGTTCCACTGTAATTAAAATAAATAAATCTGATGAGAGTAAGTACCTAAACAAAATTTAAATTGTTTACCAAAATGCAAACCCAGATCATAACCACAATATAACATAAAAAGGTTGAATCAGAACTCATTGTCTGGCCAAAAACACGTCAAAACGATAAATATGTACAAGTGAACTTGAAGGTCAGTAGAAACAAGACAGAATACATATGTGTAAATAAGAGGGAGGTAGTGGAATGGTGAGGATGAAGGGAGTAGAGTTGGTGAAGGTGGATGAGTTTAAATACTTGGGATCAACAGTACAGAGTAACAGGGATTGTGGAAGAGAGGTGAAAAAGAGAGTGCAGACAAGGTGGAATGGGTGGAGAAGAGTCAGGAGTAATTTGTGACAGATGGGTATCAGCAAGAGAAGGTCTACAGGACGGTAGTGAGGCCAGCTATGTTTTATATGTTGGAGATGGTGGCACTGAGCAAAAAACAGGCGATAGAGCTGGAGGTAGCAGAGTTAAAGATGCTAAGATTTGCACTGGGTGTGAAGAGGATGGATAGAATTAGAAATGAGTACAATAGAGGGTCAGCTCAAGTTGGATGGTTGGGAGACAAAGTCAGAGAGGCGAGATTGCGTTGGTTTGGACATTTGCAGAAGTGAGATCCTGGGTATATTGGGAAAAGGATGTTAAAGATAGAGCTGCCAGTCAAGAGGAAAAGAGGAAGACCTAAGAGAAGGTTTATGGATGTGGTGAGACAGGACATGCAGGTGATGGGGGGTAACAGAGCAAGATGTAGAGGACAGGAAGATATGGAAGAAGATAATCTGCTGTGGCAACCCCTAATGGGAGCAGCCGAAAGAAGAAGAACAGCAGGTTTTCTTAGTTGAGGGAGACCAACATATATATAATTTGTTTTTGATGTTTACTGCCTTTCTTCTGAGTGTTGAGCCTTTGCGATGGGGCCACCTAATGTGGGAGCTGGGGAACCGTTCACTGGACTATTTAAAAAGAAGCTGCCACTGCACTGGCAGCTTAGATATTGTGATTGTTCCTGTATTTGGATTTCTCTGGTTTTTACTCCCCATTCTCTGGACCTATGGTACTGACTTTGATTTCTGATTAGTTGGATTTCTTCACTTAAAGTCTTTGTCTGGGCAAATATTTGATTTTATTTTAGTGCTTGCCTTTCTCCTTTTGTGTAATCTTTATGGATCCTTGTCAATATGCTAAATTTCTCCTTTGTGAGAAATAAAGTACTAATTATCCATCCATCCATTATCCAACCCACTGAATCCGAACACAAGGTCACGGGGGTCTGCTGGAGCCAATCCCAGCCAACACAAGGCACAAGGCAGGAACCAATCCCGGGCAGGGTGCCAACTCACCGCAGGACACACGCAAACACACCCACGCACCAAGGCCAATGTAGAATCGCCAATCCACCTAACCTGCATGTCTTTGGACTGTGGGAGGAAACCCACGCAGACACAGGGAGAACATGCAAACTCCACACAGGGAGGACCTGGGAAGCGAACCCGGGTCTCCTAACTGCAAGGCAGCAGCACTACCACTGCACCACAAGTACTAATTATCTACTTATTAATCTATATTTTATTATTAAGGGATTTTTATTTAATCAGGAATTGTTTTAATGGTTTTCCTGTCTGCTTTTGGACATTTGGTGCTTTTTACAGACTATGCACCATTTTCGGGCCTTTGCCCTAACCCTCCAATTTAAGCTTGGGGCCAGGCTGCCTAAGGAAATGAGGCAAACCTGTCATGAGATGTTTTTTTTTTCTGGTCTGCATTCATTATTTAATTTTGTGAGTGGCAGGATGATGACAGTCCTCTCCTCACTTTAGCATTCCTTTGATTGTAATAGGAAAACAAAAAACACAAGATCTTTTGACACCAAGATCAAGGTGATATTTACGGAATTTTTAGTTAATATATATAATCATTTACAAATTATTACAAGTATATACTTAAATGAAGTTGAAAAAAAACATAAGGAAAAGGACTGACAATAACTCATGAATTAACTAAACATAACTTAAAGCTTGAGCACATAAGGTCTGCCTCACCTTACAGAAACAAGGTACTCGAATTCCCAAGGTTAGAATGAGGTAAATGAATAAGAAACACCCCTCCAGAAAGTGAGAATAAACTAATGGGAAAGTCCAAACACCCCTCCTATGAAGCAGCACTTAGATAAATAGAAAAGTCTGCATTACACCCCTATCAAAGAGGCAGCATTCAGGTAAATGGGAGAGTCAAGAGGAGTCAGAAAATACTGGTAGCACTAGTTGATTGGATAAAATAATAAAGTTCTGCGTATTATGCATATTAAGAGTTATATGACATGGTGTATTAGATGAGATAATGGTAATAGAAAAGTATGAAAACAAAAGTCACATGTTGAATGAATTGCTCACTCCATGGACTGAAACATTTATGCAGGATCTGTGTAAATAAAGAAACATTCTGCATTCTTATCTGGGCTCTGTGACTGCCTTATTTGAAGACAGAGGAAAGTTTTCTCCACAACATATTCAACAAACTGCGCTTATGAAAACAAGACTTAGTTGAGTAAGCCTCACTTAAATAAGCCATGTTTTATAATTGAGACTCAGTTGGTTCCATGAGCGCAAAGTGTTTCACGTTAACTCAAGTCTGGCTTAGGCAATCTGTAATTATATGTGCACTTGTGAAATTTAAGCAGCTCTGTTAAATAATTGTCAATAACCTCATTCAGGGTTCAAAAAGCACAGAGGAGAGGACAATATTTGTGTTATGACTACCTGTGAATTTAACTGAAACTGATGCAATTTATGGTGTATTATGGGACAGCTTTGCCAAATTTAGAGTTTTAATGAATTCTAATAAAATACAGTAGAAGAACATGTAACAGAGACAGTGCCAATATTTTCACCAGATGATCAAGAAGTAATAGATGGTGTATTAAAAAAAATACATATGCTTTTAACACTAGAATCCTTGAAGCCTATGAAAAAACTCGTAATCCTGGCCCACCTTAAATTCCTCACTTTCCGCACTTCTCCATCAACGTCTTTTGTTTTGTAAATGTGTCAGTCAGCACAAGCATCATGCAGCCTGCTGTCCAATATAATGTGTGAAGACTTTAGTCCAAATATCAAATACACATGTGCGCAATGACACTTCATGTCATTATTAGTATAACATGGAAATATTTTGCTTTAGGTATGTGTTCAGGATTTTTTGCCTCGCATTTCCTTTCATCCTACACTTACCCAGATCTTTGTAGACATGGAACATACATGAAATGCATGTGTTCCAAATAACAATATACTGTATTATTTACCCTATACAACTCCAGGCACCTCACATGCAGATAAGGAGCCTTGGCTTGAGCTGGGAGAACTTTTTGCCTGAGTTGAGCTCTGTCAAGGCTGCTTGCTGCTTGTGCTGATCGAAACATTTACAACACAAAAGACGCTGATGGAGAGGTGTGAGGGGCTTTAAGGTGGGCCAGGATTACGAGTTTTTTCAAAAGCTTCAGGGATTCTAGTGTTAAGAAAGTGAGAGAAGCTGTGTTAGTCTATAGCAGACCAATGTCCCAATGTCACTCCTGCAGATGTTTCCCCAGCTGAAGATGTCTAACTGTACATTACGACTGACCACACATATCAATTTCTTTTATAAAGACTGACCTGCACAGTGATGCTATAAATACGAACTTGGAGGTGCCATTATTCACACATGAGGGCAGTCTATTGCTCCAATGACATTTGGGAAGACTACATATCATTATCTGCTGTTACTGATACAGCTTTGGATTAAATCCATTTTAACTTATCCAAAAAATTAAATAAATAAAATATTTTTTTTGCAGTTCTGTAGTCATCAGAAATACCAAAGGGGTCTGTGCTGTGCTTTAACAACATTTGTTATAGACAATCTGGACTCATTCATTGGATTTTCACAGACTCGTCACGTGGACATGCCACATGCTATATGCTTCTTTTAGTCATTCCACTTGTTATTATTGTTCCTCGTAGGGTAGTGGGAGACATAGTCTTTTAATTGTATTCATATTATTCCTTTGTTTATTTGATTAAACTTTTTTGAATAAACATCTGAACACAAAAAAGGGAAAAAAATGTAGTACAATGACAGTTCATTCATCAGCAGGATACTGAGAAAAGAAAATTGATAAACACATCATCAGAATTTCACTGTGATAAAATCTCAACAAAGCATCTAGCTACAAATCAAGATGAAAGTTACTAATCGTATATTATTATTGTTACGGCTGTTTCAAATTTTCAAATTACTGTATATAATCACAATCAGCAAATGTAGTTGTACACATACTTATATAAGAGCATTGTTGTAATGGATAATGAAGAATCTTTCAAGTTTTCTGTTTTCAGTATTTTTTTAAATTTTATGTTTCTAAACACAAAAATTAAGTGTGACTATACATGATCTTACCTCCAGTACACAGGATGTTCTGCAAAGTCTGTAAATAAAAAAACATATTCACTGTGTTTACTTTCCTAACACTGGGTTACATAAAGGGAAGAAGATAAAAATGAAAGGCTGATAAATTTAAAGAACACATTAAATATTCTGTTTCCCACACTGCATTGTGTTGTCTAAGATAAGAAATGTAATAGGATAGATTTAATTGGATTCAAATCATATACATTAATGTAGAGCTCTATACAGAGGTTATCAGCAATGTGCCATGGATGTGGACGTTGCTGCTTAAAGTTTTACAAAGCTTCAATGGCAGGAAAACAAGTAAAATTTTATTGTGTACAAGAAACTGAAAATAAAACTGATGGACCTACTCTTGAGGCTTATAATAACCAACTCATTATACAAATTTATCAGAAAAAAGAACAATAGCTACAGTAACTAACGAAATAATATGTATAGTATGTCTTAGCATTTTTGGAGCCTCGTAACAATAGGCACAAGACTGGAACCCTAGACGTGTCACTTGTGCAATACACAGCACATTGAGGCACAGATCCACACTCTCATCCACAGAGCCATATTTCAGGTTCAGGTTTGCTGCCAGGTGTACACATCATATATTAGCAAGAATTACTAGTCATACAGGGGCTCACCTTAACATGGATACTTCTTTTCCCAAATGGCACTTTGTAAATGGAACTGACTGAAAAAATGCAGAGTTGCCAGTCAGTTTAATAAGCATATCTTTGTGAGGAAACTGGAAGAATGAACATGGGGAATATGACTGAGAGCTTTAGCTACAATTACACATATAGTAAATAAATAAGGTTAAAAAACCAAAATATTCACAAGTTTTAGTTGTATGTGAGTGTACACACAGATTACCATTAATGCTTTTTGGTTCATTTTCATTAAACATATTATAACAGATGGCGGCTGGCACCATTACCTGGCCGGGATGCCTCTGAAATGGAAGGTCAGGGGGAGAGGACATCCGAAGGGCACTATCTACCCTGAACTGTTACTTGGAAGCCCACCTAGGTTGCAGCAGTGCTCAAAGGCGAATTACTGTTTGCCAGCACAGCCCTGTTGGGATCCATGGATGCCGCAAGGTTGGAGCTGTTGAAACTGTGGGAGCTGCAGAGCCCTATTTTGGGCTTCAGCCACACCAAGGAGCAATTCCATACCTGCCTAACAAACCACCTGAAGTGGTCCTGGTGCTGCTTAAAAAGGAACCAGCTGCCTAACAGAGGAGACCCAGGGTCGGAGGACAACTCTTATGAAGCTTGCCTGTGGAGAAGGAAGGAGGCTGCAAGGCTCTGGAGGAAAGGGACAGAGTTTTACTATGTTTAGGACTGTTGGTATCAGTCCTTGGAGTCTGTTCCGGGTCGGAGTGTCTTTCCTTGAATAAAAGGCTTTGTGTTTGGACTGAATTGGTGTCATTGCCTGTTTGTGTCGGGTTGGGGTGGCAGGTGTGCCCCTGGTCTTCACAATATTAAGTTTCATTTTACTTCTCTGTACTCATCATTGTTATAATGATTAAACTACAGTTATTATTACTTAATTATGGACGATAACATAAAAAGTTGGTTGATATTTATACCAGCCACAGTACCTGTTGAAAACAGGTAATATTATAAATAAAAACTATTTGCTATGTCTTGCGCTTCCTCTGTATTCGCACTTTTCTCAACCTATCTGAACTCGCACTCTGTCTCTTCAGCATGTTCTCGTAAAACCTGCTTCACATACTCCATCATAAGTTTTGAACCACCTTTCTCAGATCCTGTCTGGTTTTATCCTTGCTGTCTTTGAATGTGACTCTCTCAACATGCATCATACTCCTTTGCTCCTCCATGCCTCCTTGTGTATCTCACACTCACACTTCCACTTTTATTGCACCACCAATGCCAAACTGACCAATCACACAAAGCCAAACAGACCAATCAGATTGCTCAGGAGGACTGGACACACAAACATCATTTAGCATTACTGGTTTTAATAAGGAACACATCTGTACACGTAGAAGTGCTTTTTTAATATACAAGTTTATTTTCTGTAGAAGTATAATATTTGGTTGGTCTAGTGATATTTTCACATCACTGTTTTGTGCTTTGTATTTCGTTCAGTACCACCATATTGTTTAAAGCACCAAACAGTAATAAGTGGTTTCATCAAGCTGCATCTATGAAACATGCATATGAAACATAAGGAAGAGTCAGAACTTTGACTTACTTGGCAAAGGAAGGCCTAGAGTATTGTAGATTAAAATACAGTATGTTTCTAAAATAAAGGTATTAGTGTAGGTTTCATACTTTGACTTTCTTTGTTTTCCCAAATTTACACATACTGTATATATTCACATATAAGTCGGGTCTTGAAACCTGAAAAGTCGATCATAAAATCAGACTCCGACTTACAGTATACGCCCATTCAAAAATGCGAATCTTCTTGCTTTCTCCAATCTCGCACCCATTTCTTAGACACATCAAATTTTGTTGGAGCAGCACAGTTTCCAATTTCTTTCGCTACTTCAACAACATTTAATTTAAAACCAGCTTCATATTTTCTTCTGTTCAAACGCTCCCTCGTACATAAGGGATGCTCTTACGAAAAAGGTGTATGAGGGTGTGAGATACAAAAAACACAAATCAGTGCAAACGATGCTTTGGAATAGATCGGGTATTACTGTGTGGTCATGTAACCACAATACATAGATAAAAAATGGCAGTGTGCTCCATGGTTACTCTTTCAGGTGGGTGTTAGCATAGCATTGATCTCTTGGATCAATAGCGTGAGTTTTCTATATTCAACTTATACAACCGACAATATAAAATACCATAAATTATACAGTAAAGCAGATCTTGTAACCAAATTCATTAAATGGGACATGGAAGGAGCTGGATATAATTTATTTGTAAATTTGAATTGAACATGCTGTAGATTGGTGCTATAGATGGGTTGTAAACATTTCTGAATACAGAGTTCCAGCAGTGTTGTATAGGATCATGAAACTAGACAGTGAAAAGCAAGTGGGTTTTACAATAAGCTTTGCAAGCAAGGGGTAGAGAGAAGAGGAGT
Organism: Polypterus bichir lapradei; assembly: GCA_026402145.1. Classification (NCBI taxonomy): domain Eukaryota; kingdom Metazoa; phylum Chordata; class Cladistia; order Polypteriformes; family Polypteridae; genus Polypterus; species Polypterus bichir. Next base: position 5,730,601 of record JANRMT010062842.1, on the reverse strand, counting down.
GAAGAAATGAGTGAAACTCCACATATTCTAAGTACAGAGTTCAGCTGGAGATATAAGAAGAGGGAGGAAACAGAAATGGCAAACCTGAACTGCAAGGACTGGAATGACTCATTTCCTAAATCATTGAGGATGTCTCCTAAATGTGCAGTTACCATTTTTAAAAAAACGGCCATGCTGGAAATAATTTTGCAGAAGTAGTCTCAATAATTGTCTACTTTGTTGACTCTGAATAGGCCTTTCTGAGTGAATGTGGGTGTGTACATTAGGTGTTCTAGGAGTGACTGCCACCCTAGGTATGGTTGACTGATGCCAGTATATGCTCTGCCCTCCACAATTCCATTAATAAATTTAGAGGGTTTGAAATGATATCAATGGACCTTTTCACCCATAACCCAACTTCTTTTTTTGTTTGTTTGTTTTGTTTTTTGCATGTTAAAGTGAAATTAGTAACGAAAGTGGTCAGCTTCTCACAAATGACGATTTCATTCCAATCATTTGTTTGGTTGGCATAATTTTTTTTTTACCCAGACAGTTAGATAGTATATTACACATATACTGTAAATATTAGGTATGCTTTAAATGGCATTTGCTCATCTGTCCATCCATGCTGTGTACCATTTTTTTCTATTGCTTAACCAGAAGAGCCAGGAGAAAATGCACACATAAACGCGTGATTAATGAAAAAATTTCATAGACTGGGACTGGACTAGGGATTGAACCGGGGCATCTGGAGCCATTGGACAGTAGTAGCAACCTAAAGAGAGAAATGAGATTTGTACATTAAAGATATAGGCAGATCAAATTAGATACAATCAGTTGAGTTACAAACAAACAAAAAGCAAAAACGTCTTATAATCCTAAAGCAGTAGTAGGCACTATAGTGCTAATAAGCGAAATGTGTTCAATTGCCATGTCTGTTGATTTCTCAAATTTGGAACTTTAGTGTAAAATTAGGTAGGACCTCATGTAAGTCAGCAACCAGAGTATGGCATTTTAAAATAAAATAAAATAAAACCAAACCAGATATTTTGAACAATTTTTCACAACATTAACTACATGCAACAATAAGGTAAAAAAAAGGCAGTTTATGTTTCAAATTGCAAATGAGCAGGTGCAAAAATAATTTATTTGTGTGCCAGGCCATTCCTTGTATGTCCCCTATGTATTAGTATTGGGAAAACTGAAGATTTCAGGCCTTTTTGTTTATTATATTTGTCAAAATTAAGAATTGCATTTTTTGAGTGGATGTTTGTTGGCTTTGTATTAATGAAAAGTCTGTTAAGGTCAGTGAACCCTTACAGAATTTAGGGGCATCAGCTGCCTTTGTTTTACTGTATGTATGTATACATCCTTCAAGTGGAGGAGACTCCTCTGAAATTTCTTAGCTTGAAATCACTGTGTCTGTAGATGAAGCCACGGAAAACAAAAATATTATAAATAACAATAGAATTCCTCATATTCAGGATTTATGCCAACTTTTAAATGTCTATCCATTAGCTAAACCCAGTATTCCAAAAAACAGGGTAGAAGTAGAAACAGCTCTGGCCTGGGTGCCAGTCCATCCCAAGGTACTCATGCCAACACATACACTCACTGATCTGTGCCAGTTTGGAGGCAACCATTAATCTAAACTACACATTGTTCAGATCTGGGAGGAAAGCAGATTATCCACATTTATCATAATACTCGGCCCTGAATTTTATATTTGGAATGCAAAAATATACTTTATCAAACCAAACATATTTTCGTGTTGGCTAGGGAAGCAAAACAGTATTTGAAGATAAGGTCAGGGTAATCTGTTTTGTATTTTGTTTTGCTAACACAGGATGGACTCTAATTTTTTTTTATTCTTTGTACACTCAATTCCTTTTAAAAAATATATTCCCTTGCTCCCTAAATACTGCTGATATAAAGTGTTTCTAGTTAGAGGGTTCTTTGGTGAATAAGGGGTTCTGAATACAGAAGGAATTAATAATAATAATAGTATGAAAACAACAACACTCACTGCTCCAAAACAATGACAAACTATTTTATAGACACATACTGAATAACGCAACAATAGAAAACAATGGCACTCCAACACAGGAAAACCTCACACAATACTGGTCTTCCCTCTGGGCTAATGCAGTCCAGCATAATAGCACAACAGCTTGGATTAAGAAGGAGAGGCAAAACACTGACAATTTAACACCAATGCACTTCAAGCAAATCACCTTAACAGATCTCACAGAAACAATAAGAAAACCACACTGGAAGGCCCTGGGCTTGGATGGATTTCACAATTTTTGGTATAAGAGGTTGACCATTCAGCACTCGGAACATGCAGACAAACTGACATGCATTATACGCAACCCACAAGAGACACCTCAGCTCTTAAAAGAAGGCATCAGATACTGACACCCAAGTCAAAAGACACTACAGATCCCAAAAACTACAGACCTATCACCTGTCTGCCTATGCTCTACAATATACTTACTGCATATATATCATCTCTCTATTGTGGAGGGTGGCTGGGGGATCAACCATGGGCATCTCAGTACAGTCCCCTGGAACGCTTGGTGGCAGCCTCCCTGGCTGACGATGGTGCCTCAGTTTCCCACAGGGCTCCATGGGAAATGGAATTCTCCACAGCCCTGTTGGGATCTGGGTTGGCCGCCAGGAGGTGCTGCATGAGTCCCTGAGCCGGCCTGAACAACTCTACAGCCCCACGCGGAAGTGCAATCAGAAACAGGTGATCAAGCACCTGGAGTACTTCCGGGTGGGCTATAAAAAGGGCCAGCAACCACCACTCAGGAACCAGAATCGGGAGGAAGAGGACGAGGTTGCCAGGGTGGTTCGAGAAGGGAGTGCTGGTTGTGTTTATTTGGACTGTGTTGTGGCTGGGGGGGTTCATGGGGAAGACGTGCCCTTCAGCTGAAGAAAAATAAAAGTCTTTGTGTTTTTTACACGTGCCACCGAGTGAGTCTGTGCCGGGTCGGGCGCTATAGAGCGTCTAATTCACACTATGTATAAAGTCCAACGTCTGTCTGTCTGTATGTCTGTTCACTTTTCATGAGAGAACTACTCAACAAATTTAGATCGGGAAGAAGGGGAAGGGGGAAGCATGATGTCAGGAGTGAGAAGCCGGGCTGGGCCCTCCTCACTCACGCACCAGCCTCGTAGCATACCTTACCTCTGCTTAGCTAGCCAACAAGAGAACTACTTAACAGATTTAGATCAGGTTTTTTTCTAGAATGTGCTTGAATATTTCAATTGATTTTGCGAATTCTCTCATCTTGCTAAGTATCATAGTTCATTTGCAGGAGCGATATGTTTGTGCTAATCAGAGGCTGCGGGCTGAGGAGAGGGGGGAACATGATGTCAGGAGTGGGGAGCCAGGCAGGGGCCTCCTCACTCACATACTAGCCTCCAATCGAATCGGTCTACCTCTGGGCATGTTTTGGAGCGCACCTTACCTCCGCTTAGCTAGCGATACCTGTTTGTTTAATGATTTTTAAAGTTTCACTACTACGTGGGCAGAGTGGTGGGGGACAGCTAGTATAGAATATACACACACTTCAGAGACAATGATATACTTACAGAACAACAAAAAGCTGCCAAAAAAGACAAAACACATGGATAGCAAGGAGCATCTCTTAATTGACTCTGTGATACCCCAGCAGGAATACAAAAATGCACAAACATACACATAAGATTCATAGACTTCAGAAAAAGGATTTGACAGTAAGCACATACATGACTAGTGCAAATATTACACTTATACAAGATACACTTCATACACTGCATACAAACACTAATGGCACACTGGAGAACAACATTATTATTATTAACAACACATAAATTCACACAGACTCGATATAAATAAGACACGGCATCTTCCAGGGAGACAAACTTAGCTTTCTCTGGTTCTGTCTCGATCTCTTCCCACTACCAATCAGATTCAACAGCACACAACATGGATACAAACTCAAAAAGCAATAACAACAATACACCCTACCACATCTGTTTTGCATATTCTGCACTTATAGGGTGTATTGATAAGGGGGATGAGACAGAGAATAGAAGTCAGGGAGACCTTTGTTTCTTGGTGCAAAGAGAATTGTCTGCAAATACAGAAACTAGTTATAGACTTTCACCACACTAAAAACTTCTATGTCCAGTCTCTGTTCAGAGAGTGGAAGTAGAGGTGGTCCACTCCTACATGTATTTGGGAGTTCATATTAATGATGGGTTGGACTGGTCTTTGAACATAGAGGAACTACATAAAAAAGGGCAGAGGAGGCTCCTTAGGAGACTGCATTCCTTTAATGCGAGAAATAACATCCTTCACACCTTCTACAACTCTGTGATAGCCATCTCTCACCCTCCTCACGCGTCCACCCTCGCTCTCGAGGCATACGCATTGCTTGCTCATGTGCCCGCCCCCAACACGTCCCCAAACACATCCTCACTCGCCTTGGTCTGTGCTACAGTCCACATGCAGCTGTGAGCCACGTTGACTGTTCATTTGCCTACCATGGCCATCGCCTCAAATGTATTTCATGAAAACAACACTTCTTTCAATGTTATACAAATTCCTGCATCAGGTAACTGTTTGTTTCTGTCAGTCGGATATTTCTGGAAAAATGTCATCAATGAAACTGTTGCTCTTGAACGTTGCAACATGGCTGTAACCTTTGTTTGCCAACATTGGGATAACTTCGCCGACATGCTGTCCGTTGTTCTTAGTCACGGAAGCATAGTCATACAGTCTGCTCAACAATATGCTGACTACATGAATACGAGTTTATGGTGGCGAGGAAGAAATTGTGGCAATGTCCCAAATGCTTCCAGCTACTATCTCCATTCACTTCCGAGAACATCGTCATGCCTCTCCTCGAGTTTAGAATCCGGGCCAACATCTCTCCATATCCCTGCTCTTTAGCGGTTCTTTGGATCATGGGCATTACGAAGTTCTCTTGCCTCTCAAATACACACATGATGACCTTCTGGTGCCATTTATTGACAATGTTAGTATGTGCACACAGAGATCACAACCACGTGATTGCCACACTGATTTGACGTCACCTTCCCACTATCTTCTTACTGAAAAACATTTACAAACGCATTTCACACCGGAATTTCAATGCAACATTTGCTCCAAAACCTTCACACTCCAGAAATATCTCAAAGCACATTTAAACACACACTCCACTGAACAAACGCATTCCACACATTTGTTCCAAAACCTACCGACTGCAGGGATATCACAACGCACATTTAAAAACACACTCCACTGAACGAATGATGCAATGTGAACATTGCCAGCAGTGCTTCAAAACAACTTGCGCTCTCAAGAAGCACTTACAAACTCATTCCACTCACACCTTCAGTTGCACATTTTGTAATGAGGACTTCATGGCTGAGATGGATCTCCTCAACCATGCGCAAATCCATTCAACACAAACATCTGTCTACAGCCACGCTGATGTGACGTCACCTTCCCACTATCCTCTTACTGAAAAACATTTACAAACACATTTCACACCGGAATTTCAATGCAACATTTGCTCAAAAACCTTCACGCTCCAGAAATATCTCAAAGCACATTTAAACACACAAAATTAAAATTTGTTCAGTCATCATGCTTCTCAGGAACCTCATGCCAGCAAAAGGTCTCTGTAATGGCACTAGACTTTCTGTTACCAGCATTCACCGCAATGTACTGGAGTGTAAGACTATCACATCTGCTCACAAACTGTCCTAATTCCCCGGATTTCCCTGACCCCATCAGATTCAAATTTGCCTTTTACTTTTACACATAGACAATTTCCTGTTAGATTGGCATTTGCAATGACAATTAATAAGGCACAGAGCCAAACTGTAAAAAAGATATGCCTGTATCTGCCAAAACCTGTTTTCAGTCACGGACAATTGTACATTGCTCTCTCCAGAGTTCCAATCTTTTCATTCACTGACAGTTGTATCCTCAAACCCTCCCCATTTGGACAACTGTGTCTTTCAGGAAGTGTTCACACATCAATAAATAATTAGGCGACGTATGCTACGCCACGGGTGGGCTAGTTTTAAATACATGTCACATACTGAGGAAATTCCTTAACACAAACTCAATCCACTTAAACATATACACTTGTATTTATCATTATACCCATGGCATGTCTTGGCCTGATATAAGTAGTAGCAGCAGGAGTATCTCAGAAAATACCTACCAATAACGATAAAAGAAATAGTAATATATAAATGTATTAATACTTAAGTTCTTTAAAATGGAGGATGTCAGCATGTGTCATTATTTTTGAGGTATTCAATTAATGAGTCATATTACATGAAGCTGCACAAGCTTTGTACCATCTGCATAAGAGATCTTTCCACAAGCTGGTGATATGGCTTATATTTATTAGAAAAAAATAAGAAATAACAAAACAACTACAAATTCAACTAAATGTCACCCCATGTGTCTCACGTAAGCACCCCTTTATCTCTTGTTTTCGTCACGTACGAAGCGTATCTTCAAGGTATATAAACCAGTTGGTCTGGTTAGTTGTGGTACGCAGCAATTTGAACCTCTGTCTACGCGCTTCTCTTTGTCTTGATCCAACTGTGGAAATCACTTACCTTGTAAATGTCTTTTAAAGCTTTATTGTTTAATGTACATTGTCTGCTATGTATTGCTTTGTAAATCATTCTTTATTGTCTTTGGTTCTACACCTGTATATACCTGTATGTTTCTTTTGTACATGTTTCAGTTTACAACGAGGTACGTCCAATAAAAGACTCCAAGAAAGCTTGCTCACCCCTTGTTATTTCTTTTCTTTATGTGGATGTGCCAAGTTATTTAAGCTCTCTGTGGCCGCGTTGCACGGACAGCGCGGAGTGAGGCAGAAAAGTCACATAAATAAATCAGAGCTTGCCTCCTGAATAAATGTCTAGTTACAAAGACCCCAAGGAGCAGAAACACAAAGAGTGTAAGATTAGTCTTCCCACACAAGAATCTGCCTTTGCATTTTCTCTTTATAAAGTGCATCCCAACTTACATTTATAAAGTGCTCAGAAACTATCCTGAAAGACTGCACCTCTTTTAGAGAAAATCTTCACTGATAAACAGCAATTTTTATGCTGCCAAAATGGACTGTGCTACTTACAATTGCCAGAAAGTGGCAGTATTTCCCTCATTACTATTCTTGAGGTGCTTCAATTAAATTGCACAATAGATTTTTTATTAATGCCATAATGACTTCTGTCAAATATTTAATGCCAGGTTGGTTTTAATAATCTGAACTCTTATTTGATGGGGACATAATATAGCTTTCCAAATTTAAATTTCACACTTGTCGTGGTCATCATTTAATTTGCAAATATTCTGCAAATGCAAAAACATTACACTATTTCTATTATGCAATTTAGGAACATGAAAACAATACACCAAGGATTTAGGTTCAGAATTAACATAATAGTAATATTTACACTAAAATAAAAAACATATGAACTGTTTCATAATACATTTTTAATATCTTGCTGCAGATATGCAATAACATATGACAATCTGTGTGGACATGTGGTTGGAAGGAAGTATTAAAGGAAATATAAAGAGGCTTTCAGTTAACTTCAGATTCACACATTTGATCTATACAAATCTTTATTATATTTTATAGTCTTATGATTACATTCAAAAATAAGCCCAATATCAAGGCTTTCGATATTCTGCATACACAGGGTAATATCATGATTACTGAGACTCATGGGAAAATGAAACCTGTTGAACATGAGGTCAAACATGCCTAAAAGGAAAAAATAAATAAATAAATAATATTTTCAGTTTGATGTTGCAGTTAAGTAAAACTTCAGTATTTGGATTGTGTTCTAAATTAACCAACAAGTGTGATATAATAAAATTTTATATACTGTATTAAAAATGTTTCTTCATTGCAGCTGTCAATGAACACATGGTAAACAAAGGCGAAGTCAATCATTAGTCTCCGTAATGGCAAAATGTAAAATATGAAAAAAGTACACCTCAGTTTTTCTTTAACCATTTATGACAGCCCCCTGAAAGCTGTCTAATGTATGACACTTGTAATGCCAATAAATAAAACATGTAAACAAATGTGGCAAGCATTTCAATTTAATTTCTAACAAAACAATTAGTTCAATTGTTGTGACATTTTTGGCATGAAAATTCTGGTGAGGCCATAAAGACCTGGGAGACCTGCCACTTTTGTCAGCAGTCATTTCATCAATAAGCAACAGTGACCCACTTCCATTGCCAGTCAGGCATGCCCATGCCATAACACTGCCTACACCAAGTTTTACCAGATGATGTGGTATGATCATGCACCATTCCATCTCTTCTACATACTCTTCTCTATCCATCATTCTAGTACATGTTGATCTTAATTTCATTTGTCTAAAGAAAACTGTTCCAAAAATATTTGGAATCTGTCCTTCGTATGCTTGAGGATTACCAGTGGTTTGTACCTTGTACCTTACTTTCATGAAGTCTTCTCCTGATTATGGACTTTGCCAATGATAGGCCTACCTCCCAGAGAGTGTTCTTGGTTTGGCTAAGTGTTTGTTTTTTCTTCACCAAGGAAAGAATTCTGCATTTATAGAATTTTGATCAAATATTTTTTAATCAATATATGATCAATTTACAATTTAATACAAGTATATACTTATATGAAGTTATAACAATGAATTGTTAAACATAGAGATAAGAACTGAATGCAAGTAAAGGGCTAAACTAAATGTTGCTTTAAGCCTAGGCACGTGAGACTTTTGCCACATCTCAGCAGAGAACCACCCAGATAGTTGCTAAGGTTAAAATAAAGCAGACGAGTAACAGACACCTCCCTCTAGAAAGCAGGAATAAACTAATGGCAAAGCCCAAACACCCCTCCTATGAAGCAGTTCTAAAATCAGAAGAGTCCACAGATCACCTCAATTTACAAGGCAATATTCAGATTAATGGGAGAGTCAAAAGGAATCAGAAAATACCAATGTCACTTGTTGATTGGATGAAGCTATGCATATTATCCATATTAAGAGTCAGATGACATGATGTATTAGATTATGTAATGTAACAGAACAGCATAAAGGCAGATGAATTGTTTTTTTAATTGCTCAATCCATGGACTGAGATATTTGTGTATACCTATGTACAAATAAAGAATTGTTCTGCATTTTTATTTGGTATCTGTGAATTACTTCTTTGAAAATAGAGGAAAGTTTTTCCATATTGTCAGAAAGCGTGGTGCCATCTTGAGAAATCTTTCAGAAGATGTGTTGCTTGTTCTTTTTCCGGTTTTCTGTGTTGGCGATCTGCACCACCACCACCTGATCAAAGTCCCTACACTGATGGATTGAAGGCTAGAGGTCCACATAACCTTCAGTGTCTAATTCTTCCACATGATGCCTGAAAATTATGAGGACTAATTGAGATCATTTATGTTAGGTAGAATGCCTAGTGGGGGCTTGGAACCCAGGCAGATTTTGTTTTTTTTTTCTTCAGCCCTCTGGAGTTTTTTTTTTTTTTGTTTGTTTTTTCTGTCCTCCCTGGCCATCGGCCCTTACCTTATTCTATGTTAATTAATATTGCCTAATTTTATTTTTGTATTTTTTTCTTTTTTCTTGCTTCATCTTGTAAAACACTTTGAGCAACATAATTTGTATGAAAATGTGCTATATAAATACATGCTGTTCTTGTTGTTGTTGTGCACGTGTGAGTTCATGAGTGAGTGTGAACAAGAGAGAGATTAAAGAACTTAAAGAGGAGAACTTATGAGACCCTCACCTCTGCTTAAGGACAGTGGCCTGGATCTGTAGCTGCCAGCAAGTCTTGTGAAGGATCCAGGCTTGGATTATCACACAGCTGGGTAAAGTGAGTGTAGATGGTATTGCTCCTTCTCACTTCAGTCGATCAGTGTGAGGTGGAGACAGATCCAGTTGCATAAATGTGCATGTAGGGAACATGGAAGAAAAATATCATTGGAGCCACATGAAAGAAGCCAGGAGAGGTGGCAGTGGGCATTGGAGGTTAGCACAGGAAGCTCCAGTTAACCTCATGTGAGTGACATTAAGTTTCAAAATGTGTTAGGCTGCTTAGCACCAATGATGATAAAAAGTTAGCCAAATAACTCCGTAAACAATGCACACAAAATAAATATCTAGACTATATGGCCAAACGGACACAGCTCTAAATTATTTAGTTCAGGAGTTTAATTTGCCCCCATTGCTAACAGGTGCATAAAATCAGGCATGTACCCAAGCAATTTCCATTGACAAACATTAGCAATAGAAATGTTCGTACTCAACAACACAGTGACAAGGCACTGTCATAGGATGCCACCTTTGCCACAAGTCAGTATGTGAATTTTCTGCTCTGCTAGATCTACTGCGGTCAGCTTTAAGTGCTATCATTGAGAAGTGAAAACACCTACAAGCAATAGTGGCTCAGACATGAAGTGGTAGACAACGCAATCTGACAGAGTGGGTCTGGTAAGTGCTGAAGCGCAGTGTGTAATAACCACCTATCTATTGCATCGCTTAAAAGAGTGTTTCGAATTGCCACTGGAAGTAACATCAGCACAAGAACTATGCACTGGGAGCTTTATTCTCATTCAATGTGTGTGTCTTGGTCTTTCCATCTTGGTGCCAGTTTCAGTATGATTCTTTATGTTGCTGTGAAGTGGTGACCATTATGTGCAGCATGGTGCAATTTTGTACCTTATTATGTTTTACTTCTACTTCTTCTATGAATTTCACTATTATTATTATTAGGGTTAGGGTTGTGATGAGGGGGCTGAATGCACCCAAAGGAAACCCCCTCTTAAACAGTGACACAATGGGAAACAAATATTTTTTTTTTACCTGCTCTTTGCTTGATCAGCTGCTGACTTGCTGCTGCTGCTGCCATGCCGCATGATCTGCAACTCGCGCATTGCTTTGAACATTTAAAACCCTGTACAGCAGCTTTGTCTTTTATGTTTTGGGCGTGGTTAAATATCTTAGCACAAAGTCTTGTGAGTTCTTGATATTTTTTAGTTTATAATTTAAAAATGGAATAAGAATCTGAAAATCTAAAAACATCACATTAAAGTTCAATAAATTCTAATTTAAAGCATGAAAAAAAACATGACATAAAAACATCATATAAAATAGTTGCACAAAATCGTTGCACTTCTAGGCTTAGGATTTTATATATATAAAGTACATTGTACTTAGTGGTGAATTCTTAGTATAAGAAAAGTACAAAACCTCATTATAATTTCCAAGTAACTTTCAAAATGCCTTTTTGAGTTCCATTTTGTAGCTCAAGGTGTTGTAAAATCATGACATCATTCATTCTCAAACATGAACTCCTACTCTTCGCTAGCAGTAAGTGTAGAATGCTTCTTCATTATTTCTCATGTCCTACTCTGGGGTAGGACAAATTAAAATCCTTTTCAAACTGTTAGGACAATTCCTAATTTTGAAATGTTTCATTAATATGGGCACTGTCCAATAAAATTTCACGTTCCACCAAGCAAAGTCTTATAGTTATGGAGGATCTTTAATAGCAGATTGGAGATGTAGTCTCTTTTTAGTGTAGAGTTGCTGGGCCATGGAACATCTTACCAAGCTGCAAGGCATAAAATGACATAAAAAGTTATAATTTAATGAAATTAGATTTAATAGCTTATTTTTCACAGTGCTTTATAACATTTGTTTATGCAATGAAACTCAATAAAATATATATGCAATATAAATATATTGGTTGAAAGGGAGGAAGCATCCTGGGTTTATCGTCAATTATAGTGACTATTCATTTACATTTACAGTCCCAGTTTGGTTCATCAATTAACCTAACATGAATTTCCTTGGGATGAGGAATGAAAACAAACTCCCTTAGAGCAGCACTCAAATTTGGATAAAATTGTTTTGCATACTTGACACAGAATCTACTGTAACCATTAATACCATTAATTTGTCCTGGGAATGGCCAGAGTCTTTGAAAAGCAACAGATTGTGCTACAAAATAAGATGGTTATTGGAGTTACTTCAGATAATATTCTCATGGCCCTTAAGAAACAGGACAATATCAACTATAATTTTCATTCTAATTTTGTATTTGTGAAAATCTCAGATGACTCTGATAGTAATCACATATTGAAACCTGTAGCCTTGACTTTGCATACAACCTGTGTTTGTTTGTGCTGCTTCGTATGTTTGTTGTGTGCCATTTAGACGTTCTAGAGCAAGTTTTAATGATACATTAGAATAAACATTTCTGTGTTAAAATACATAATTTTACTGTTGGCAAACTTTGGACTTAAAACCTAGATGTGAGCTGAAACTGATTTGCTCTAATACCAGAATTTTGCTTCCAAAAATAAACCTTATAAAGATCTAGTTTACGTGAAAAAACATTTGTCATCTTTCAGTCATGACTTTATTTTTCCTTGGAAACTTGTTATGTTTTTGTGTCAATAATTTGAGTAAAGTGGGTGCATTTACCATCATTCTGAAAAAATGTTTAATTGTGAGCTGCCATCTCTGTCCTGACAGCTCTTTAAACTGCTTAAAATAGCTAATAACATCCTTTGAGGTATTGAAAGTGGTACTTATGGGAGACCTCACTGATTCTCAGCAAGGCTAAATATAAAAATTAAACAGCTCATCTCTGATATACTGTAGTGGCATTTGGCTCAAAACATTAGTGATAATTAACGCATTTCCTATATCTGAGACACCACAACAATAAGATCTGATGCAAAGGAGACATTAGGAATTGTGAAGAGACAAATGGTATGCGGTTACTGCTTTTTAAATTCCAAAAGGGTTCCCCAGAGATTACTACCTCTGGTATTAATCCACACCTGGTGGACAGCTTAATGCTGTTCTTTGTTCTTATTTATACATACCTGAAGATCTGGATTGAGGAAATCCTATCATTCAAAATATATATGTGAGTGAAACAACAATTAGGTTAGAATTCCTATATAGGAATTAAGCCTATTTTCTATAAACAATAAAAACAGTTGTTTAATATCTACTTCTTCTACGCGGTGGTGTGCTGGGGAGGCAGCATAAAGAAGAAGGACGTCTCACGCCTGGACAAACTTGTTAGGAAGGCTGTATTGTAGGAATAAAGCTGGACAGTTTAACATTTGTAGCAGAGTGACAGGCACTAAGCAAACTCCTGTCAATCATGGAGAATTAACTGCATCCACTGAACAGTGTCATCTCCAGGCAGAGGAGCAGCTTCAGCGACAGACTGCTGTCACTGTCCTGCTCCACTGACAGACTGAGGAGATCGTTCCTCCCCCACACTATGCGACTCGTCACTTCCACCCGGGGGAGTAAATGCTAACATTATTTAAAGATATTGTCTGCTTTTACATGCATTTTTATTACTCTTTAATATTTTTTTTATCAGTATACTGCTGCTGGATTATGTGAATTTCCCCTTGGGATTAATAAAGTATCTATCTATCTAAATGAGAGACCATTCAGTCCATCAAGACTGTTTGTTTAGCTAATAGCTAAGCTGCTCCTAGACCTCATCCAGATTTTTCTTAAAGGTTATTGTTTCAACTACATCTCCTGGTAGTTTGTTCCAGAGAGCCACAACTCTGTGTGAAGAAGGTGCTTCCTCAGTCTTAAATGCACTTCCCCTTAATTTCTGATCTTCTTAAGCTAAAAGAATGTTGCTGGATCTACTTCATTGTTGTCTTTGAAGATTTTAAATACCTGGATTAGGTCCCCATGCACTGTCCTCTGCTCAAGACTAAACAGGTTTAATTCTCTGAGTCTGTCATAGTAGGACACATCTTTAAGTCCTGGGATGCACTTGGCTGCTTTTCTTGTACCGCTTCAAGTACTGCTGTGTCCTTCTTGTACTGTTGAGGCAAGAACTGCACACAATACTCCAGACGCGGCCTTACTAGTGCATTATATAGTCTGCGTAAAAAATCCTTTGAGTTTAATTTAACAGTTTTTATGATATAACCTAACATTTTATTTGCCTTTTTGATTATTTCAAATTGTAAATACATATACATGAAAAAATTCACTGCATCTTATTACTTTTGATTTGAGGTTCTACATTAGGTAAAGATCGTTTAAATTCACTTAATCCCATTTTTCAGAGATTTCCCTACACTTTATAGCAGTCAGAAAGACAGAATGTGATCATTGTGCTTTAATGATAATGTAGCACACACTGTAGTTGGGAACAAATTTCATTTGATTTTTTAAATACAATTTTTTAATATAAAAAACACCTGCTTTGCATGTAGATGTGAAGTAGTATAAGCTCAACCCCTATTTTAAGTTAATTGTGCATCACTCTACATATAAAAAGCACAGTCTGGGTTCTGCTTTAGTTGGGTGTTGCTACCTGCCTCACAACACCACTAAGACCTTCATGGCTGGCATGGCTCCTTAGAAAGAAAAAATGAAGTATACAGGGAGGAAAAGTGACATTTCATTCATTATGATCAAATTTGCATCCTTTGAAACATAACATTTTGTGCAGCAGAAGAAAAATGAAGAGTGTAATGATACGGAACAGCCAGTGAAATTTCTAATGAAGCATTTTTGTTAAAGAATTATCTTTCTTACATTTGAGTTCTCAGTTTTCTGAAAATCATTCCATTCATTGTATGTCTGCTTGTTTAATGGATTAGTATAAACAGTCTTATAACATATGAATAAATAAATACAAATTATGTCACTTCATTCAGGTGTTAGAATTGTGGGAAAATCACTTTACTTCCACATTATATATGAAGAAAGGATGCACACATTTGGACTTTCAGTGGTTATAAAAAGTATTCACCCCCTTGGAAATGTTTACATTGTACTATTATAGAACACTGGATCTCAGTGGATTTGATGTGGATTTTTTTGGTACTGTATACTGTGTAAGTCTTAAACAGAAATGTCAAAGTAAAAACACATCTCTCCAAAGTGATCTAAAGGAATCACAAATATTCAGTATTTAGTAGATGCGTTTTTGGCAGCCATGACAGTCTTGAGACTATATGCACAGTCTATCAGATTTGCACATCTGCACACTGCCATTTTTCCCCATTCTTCTTTGTAAAACTACTCAAGCTCAGTCAGGTTGCATGGAGAGAATGACTAAACAATATTTTTCAAATCCAGCCACATACTTAGTTAGGTTGAGATCTGGACTCTGACTCTGCCACTCCAGGACATGAATGTTGTTGTTTTTAAGCCATTTCCACATACAGGGATCTAATTATGCAATCCAGATCGTCTGGATGACTTTGATTTATGCAGGGGGCGATTCCAGTTCGGCGCAAAGACGATTTTTCATGTCGTCAGTTTGCACACTTCTCAATGGTCTGGGATTTTTTGGGTGATTTTCTATGTAATAAACTTAATAAGTTATAGCGTAATGAAAATTGCATAATTAGATCTGGACCACCCTATAGTTTTGACTTTATGGTTTGAGTTGTTGTTTTGCATGAAAGCAGATCTTTTCTTAAGGCATGCATTTATTGTAGACTGTATCAGGTTTTCCTCCAGGATTTTCTTGTATTTTGCTGCATTAATTTTACCCTTCTCCCTCATAAGTCTTTCAGGTCTGGCTGCAAAGAAACATCTCCAGAGCATGATACTCTCATCACCATGCTTCAAAGGTGGGGATGGTGTGTTTCCTTGATAATATGCATTTTTTGATTTATGGCAATCACAGTGTTTAGTTTTTTTTTTCCCCAAAAATGTCAATTTTGGTGCCATCAAACCAGAAATCCTTCTTCCAGCTGACTTCAGAGTCTTCCATGTGCCCTCTGGCAAATTCAAGCCAATATGCCATGTGCGTTTTTTAATAGTGGCTTTCTCTTTGCCAGTTTCCCATAAACCTACAAATGGTGAAACATCCAGCCAACAGTTGTGTGCACAGTCTCCTGAATTTTAGGCACTGTAGCCCGAATTTCTTAAGAGTTATCATAGGTCTCAAAGTGGCCTATTTCACTAGTTTTTTTCTTGCATGATTGCTCAGTATTTGAGGACAGACTTCTCTTGGCAGATTTACTGCTGTGTCATACTCTTTACATTTCTTGATGATTGATTTAACTGGACTACAAGGAACATTCAGTGATTTGGACATTTTCTTGGACCGATCCCCCAAGACTTGTGCTTTCCAAGTCTCCATTTGTCTTCACTGTGTAGATAAGGCCATTTGACAAAAGGTCATAAAGCAGCTGATTGCTCAGCACATAAGCCTAAGCTCACTGGGTTATGCTTCGAAGGAGATCATATTGTGAAGGAAGGGTTTGGAGATAAAATTCATAATTTTTCCCATTGTTTAGTAATATTTAATGATTGCTGTTCTTCTGCATACTTGTAATAATGTGGCATTAGTAAAATCAACTTTGATATCAGAAAGTAAAATTGATTTTTGAACTGAAATGTAATCCTATATATGAATGGAAATAAACATAGCTGGAAATAGTGGTGGAAATAAAGACTCAAAAAGTCTCACAAAGAGTTGGGGAATAACCCTGTTTAATGTCCTAGGACAAAAATGAAATGAAAAATGGCAAAAGGATCAAAAATAAGAACATTTGACAGTTGAGAATTGAATGCATTGCGTTTTTATAACAAAATGGTGGCAGGAAATGAGGTTGATAGGAAATGACATCACAAGCAGATTAATAGAAGTGACGTCATCATTGAGGACTGGAAGTGACTTTATTATGGCGGGCCGGAAAAGTGATGTCATCATCGGTGAGCTGGAAGTGATGTTATCATGGAGGGGACCAGAAGTGATGTCATCATGGTGGAGTCGGATGTGACGTCATGAGGAGGAGCTGGAAGTGACGTCATTTCTGGAGAGCCGAAAGTTACGTCATCGCTGGAATATGAAGCTGGTATTATTGAGTGGAAGCCATTTTGAGTGACCGGAAGTATGGATAATTAATAATTTTGGGAACAAACTTGGCTCAGGCTGTATGAAAAAATTTGTTGAAAATGTCTATTGTACTTAAATAAAGGTACAAACATCATGTCCAATAGTTTGAAATCTGGGCTACAGTCACAACATGATTTGATAAACAGTTTGTGTTTCGGTGGCTTAAAACAGCCAAAAAAATCTTGATGCCAGAGATGTATTTAAAAAATATAAGTACTCTAGTTCCTAAAACAGGAAATGTACAACTTAACAGTATTGTATAAGAGGTGTCAGAAAATATTTCAGTGTTGAAACAACAACATCCATCATTAAAGCAATTGTTTGATAAAGTAGGAATAAAAAAATAAGGAAAAGAGAAAAAAAACTGAAAATGGATTTCCATTGTTGGGAAGGGTGTGCATATTGAAAGGGAAGAGAGTTGACATTTGGTTGTGCCAAATATTTGTAGACCATTGGGACTTCATATTGCTCATACAATTCAAAGGGCAGGTCATCTGAGGCAACAGAAGATCTATATGCGTAGTAGTTCATAGTTCTACTGTCCTCCTATGTATCATTTTGTTCAAACATACCATAGTACCTGTTCATTTTGTTAAAAATTAGCGTAGTATGCATGTCTGAATAGGCTCCATTATATCCATTACCAGTTATATTAACTCCATTCCACACCATTGCAATAGATATAGTAAGATCTTTGAAAAAGAGCAATGGGAGTTATCAGTATATATTAGTCATATGTGACTATGCTATGGTCTAATATGATAGCTAACATTATAATTGCCTTGGTTCATTTATACCCAGGGTGTAATTCCCAGAAGAGATTACAATTAATCAAGGATCTAATTTTACATCTAAACTAACAAATAAAATTTCTTACTATCCATAAAGTTACGGAACTGTTTAATAAATCACTGAAGAACATGTTACAAAAATTTGTTTTAGACATAGGGAGAGACTGAGACAAGTGGTAATGCTATCACAGTAGTTAACTGCCAAAAGGTTAAAGAAAAAGCCAAATACCTGGATAATCAGCTGGAAAAATGGAAGGTATGGTTTCATGTAGTTAAAGTAAAGAACATACTGAATGGTTGTAGACTGCGGAGCAAAAATCATATAAGATCATTTTTGGGACTAGTTGCATGATAGAAGAGATTCATACCATGATTTGCTTCTATTGCATTACTCATAGGGTGAATTGATACTAGCAATTTGTTCCATGGCCCAAACACGCTTGTCTACAAAGTCTAGTTCGTTTGACTAGTGTGATCGCTCCATGCCGGGCCAACCATACTGTGTCCTAACAAGCTTAGAAGGGGTTTGGTAGGATTCAGGAACAATATGATTGCTAAACGTGCAATGATGCGTCAGTTAACAAGCATGGCGGCAATGGGATCTCTCTTTAGTCTTCTGCAGAAGTGCAGTGTTTACTTAAAACAGGGTTTTATTCTCACCTTACCGATGAGCGTGAATTGTAGTTGGCAAGAAAAGCAGCAAATTCCTCCCTTAGTATCATTTGTCTCTGTATAAATTTCATCGTACATGCAGCACGATTAACAGCAAAATACTGCACTGCACACTCAAATCTGTAAGAGGATAGAGCATTATCCTGTTCTACATGACTCCAAAAAAACACAAAATAAGGAAAATCATTTTGACATGCATGCTGTCACTCTGTGTTTTCGTATCTTGTTTTGACCTCAAAGTCAAAAAGTCGCATGGTGATGACAAAAGCACGCTCAGGCCAAGAACGTTAAATCACAGGGTGAATCAAGGCCAGCGAGTGGAGTAGGGAGGGAAGACAATAGTTATCAGGCATGGTATGGAACAAGCATGCCTAGTGTGAAAACACCCTTAACTAATCTAACAGCTAAGACTTTAAAGAATTCTGCCATTAGAATAGCAGAATGCCAGAAGGCATTTGATGCTTTGAAAAAAGATTTGAGTTCTTCTCCTGTTCTTCAGAGACAGTTTTCAAGAGAGCTACCAACACATGCTCGCAAACTTTCCGGTTCAGGTGGATGCATCAGCTGTGGACATTAGAACAGTACTCAATCAATGAAATCAATTTTTAGCACATCCATTATTATATTTAAATTAAAGGCTCTTGCTACATAAAAAATAGGTATTGCATCACAGAAGAGGAATGCTCAGTGAAAGGCAGGTTTTGGGTAGTCTGTTCTATTATGTCCAAAGCTGAGAGTTTGACTTGGACACATACCACAGAGCCCTGACCTGGCTTCAAATGATGAAGGTAAGAAATGCATTTCAACATTATACATGTAATATTTGGCATAAAAAAATCAACATCATTGCAGACTACCTATCTAAATTTCTGCTCATGGGCAGTTCAAGAGAGTGGGAAGATAATGTGATAAACAATTCTATACTGATGTTGTGTAAACTTATATACTTATATACTTTAGGTATGTATACAGTACATAAACCCAGTTTAAACCCGATGTGAGGCACTTTATGAGAGTGCACACTCTGAGCTGTTTCATGAGTTTGCTCTTTTGTAGTTCCATTCAACAGTATTGTTTATGCAAATGTCTATGGGTTTCATAGTCGTATCAAGTGAAGTGGCTCTGAATTGCTAGATATATTTGTCTTTTTTATATGTACTGTTATTTGATTTGATTTTTTTGTTTTGTCTTTAGATACATTTGCTTGTTTTCCCTCCATTATCCTTCCATTCTTTTTTTTTCTGGAAAACACCTCATAAAATCACTGGAGTGACCTTGTTTTATGATACAGGCCGTACATTTGCCAAAGACCAGGGTGGTGCTTGCACACCATGTCATCATATCCCATGATACATGTTGACATTAAAGAGTCTTTTTCCGTTGATCAGGGTCAAGAAAGCCAAAATAAATCCACTGTGATTCAATGTTGTACTGTATAATAATAAAATACAAAAACTTCCAAGGCATTGAGTACTTTTTGTAGGCAGTGTAACTTCTGAACAGTAAGATTTCAGAGCCACCAGACTGAAAACTGTCCTAAGTTGACCCTTAATGACTATAAATATCTGCCTTGTAAAATCAAAAAGACTCGTTTCGGGTAGCTGTTAAAATGAAAGTAGCTGGTATGATCAGTAAAATATCTCAACAGAACCAATCGGTGCCTGTTCTTTTTTCTTGTTTTGTTTTTCCATTTTAATAAAAGTCTCAGAGTAGGTATTTGATACAGTGAGCAAGCAAGAGTACTTTTCAATTTGTTAAAAATATGTTTTGAGTCAGGAAAGAGACAAAGGTCTAATTGACAGAAAATAGCAATCTTGTTGTGAGAGATGGGGAATATCAAAATTAAAGATGTTAGGAAAAAAGAAGGGTGTCAGTCACAGGTGCTGGTGCTTACATTGGTCACAGAATAGATTCATCTTTGCATATA
>JANRMT010062842.1:5666675-5710280 GCA_026402145.1 Polypterus bichir lapradei | reverse complement strand
AGATTACAATATGCAAGCTTTCGAGGCAACTCGGGCTCCTTCTTCTGGCAAAAACAGTGCAACCTGAAAACAGCACTGATTCAAAGGAATTGTCCCTAACAAAAAGCATCTGGAGTTAATCAGGGTTTTGCCGGTTGGCACCTGTTGGCACTGGGTAGACCGAGTTTAGTCAATAGTGTGAATATCTTTTTTAAATTTTAAATTACAGTAATTTTTGAGTTGTCTGTCTTTTTCCAGTGCCATTCTGCACTTGGTTACATTTGAAAATGAAATTATGAAAATTAAAGGGCATCATGTGACTTGATTTAGTATGCGCAGTAAAGATGTAACTTTGTTAACTATATTAGGTGTAAGAGATGGCCGGCAGTTTATTCCGGCCAACATCCCCAGGCCGCTAGATGGAGTCCTCCCTGCAAGATGGAGGTGCCCCGAATTCCCGCAGGGCATCATGGACATTGGAGTTTAACTTCACAGCCCTGCTGGATACCATGGGGGACGCCAGGTGGAGAGGAGGATTAATTGTACTGATTATTGGTGATTTATTATGTATTGTGGAGGTGGAGGTACTTTGTGCACAGTATTGCAGAAATTAAAATTATTTCTTATACTTTTACCTGGTGTCTGGACATGTTGTCTGCGGGTTTCACGGGTCAACAGCGACCCCTGTTGTCACAGTGGTGTAGTCAGCAGGATTCTCTGGCCATCTGTTTGGCAGAGAACCTGAAAGAAAAATTTCTGTGCACAGAACCCAAAAGACAGCGTCACGACACACAGGAAACCGCCATACCCATTCACCAGACCGTCATGGGGAAGAAGAAGACAAAACAGAGCGGCAGCACAAGTGGAGGTCAAGCGCTCAACGTTGCCTGTACTGGATGAGACTCGGAGCGGCTACGCATATCGGGAGAAGCTTCTGGATGATATCGACTACAATGAGGTATGTGCCGGGGATGAGATTGAGAACATTTTTAAAATAACACATTTTGTCCCATGCTCATACTTCATAGAAGATCATCTGGAGGTTCTGCGGGAGGCAGGAGATCATCATGAAGATGATAGTGCGCTCACACCCAAGCATATGAGCAAGGAGGACTTCTGCATGCAGTATGCCGGCGAGGGACACGTGACCTACCCCGAGGGATTCTGGGAAGGAGAAGGTCCGCATCCTGCTGCATTCTTCTTTTCTCAAGGGAAAGGGGGAGGCGAGTGAGGCATTGCTCACCCCACATAAAGGTAAGGGGGTCAGAGAAGTGACTGATTGGTCCACAGATAAATTGAAACAGGCGGATCATAGTTAGCTGAAGATGGCACCACGGGCCTCCAAAGAAAACTCCAAATCCCAGCTGCCTTTGTGAAACTCAGTTGGGCACATGCCAGAAGTGAGCATGCTCATTGGCTCACAGCCGGGAGGTAGGGCTGATGATGGCTTGAGCCCACCTTTGGCCGACTCAACTAATAATAATATGGACGTGCGGGAGCTGGAGAAATTACTCCAGCCCATGCACAGTTTTTTACAGATTGTGATGACAATTAAGAAGATTGTCAAGTAGCTGGGAGCAGCGGCCGAAGCGCCTTTTAAAAAGGTGGATGAGTACCTGCGGTGATTTGGTCGGGAGCCTCCTTTAATGATTAATGCGGCGGTACATGTAAGAGTTACCGGTACTGTAAATAAAACAGGGACGCAGAGTGAAACGGGCCCGCAATTAATTAGTAGCGGGTTCCAAGTAACCTCGAGCCCTACAAAAGAGTTTGGAACGATGACCGAGTGCTCGATTAAAGGAGCGAACAAACCGGAGCAGCAGGGATACTGCTGCCACCCGGAACGAGGTGATCCTAAAGAGATCTTCACCGGTCATTCGTAAATCAAAAGGGTTCAAACAGCCAAGGGTCTCTCTTTTACTCATAGAGAGACTCAGAATGCGGACATACCCCAGATTAAAAAGGAGATCCCAAAAGAGAAACGGAAGTCTCCTGATAAAATTGAGTGTAGAGCTGTGAGCTCCTGTACAGCGGTGGACCCCTCCTTAGTGCATAAAGGGGAGGAGCAAGGGTTTCCGAACTGTTTTCAGTCTTGCAGGGGGAGACTAGCAGAAGGACAGCGGCTATGCTATGAATGCCGAAATTGTCCATGTGAAAAAGTGAGACATTTATATAATATTCCCCCTCGGTTTTTCCATGATTATTTTTCAGGGCAGAGCCAAGGTCGGGCCACAGCCCGTGGTTCTTCCTGGAGGAAGACGACCCTCGCGGGTTGGACACTATGCCCCACTGTGCTTCGCTGAGGGGGGGGGGAACTGTAAGAGGTGGTCGGCAGTTTATCCCGGCCAACACCCCCAGGCAACATGGAGGTGCCCCGAATTCCTGCATGGCATCATGGACATTGGAGTTTAACTTTACAGCCCTGCTGGATACCGTGGGGGCCACCAGGGAACGCTGCAGGGAGGAACGAATGTTTCTATTATACCCTGGAAGTACTCCCTAGTCACTGGGCTTGAAGAAATTAAGTACTTCCAGGCTAAAGAAAAGAAGAAGTTTTCATCTGACCTGGAAGTGCTATGGAATCATGGACTGAAGGACAGATGCACTTCCGGGTCACGAACTATATAAAGGACTGTGGGAAACCCAGCAGACTGAGCCGGAGTTGGGAGGAAGGGTGAGAGGGCTGCTGGGTGGAGAGGAGGATTAATTGTATTATTGTGTATTGCGGAGGTGGAGTTGCTATGTGCACAGTATTGCAGAAATTAAAATTATTTCTTATACTTTTACCTGGTGTCTGGACGTGTTGTCTGCGGGTTTCACGAGTCAACAGCGACCCCTGCTGTCACGTAGGTTATAAATGTTTGCTTACAATAATCGTTAAAGTAACAGAGCATAGTATAAATTTAATAGGAATACAAGAAATGTTTTATTTCTGTATGGTTTACCTTCTTTTCCTGTACTAGGTATGCTTGTTGACTATAAATAAATCAGCTTTTGTTTCATTCACCTTTAGGCAAATGTATCTTTTACAAATAACAGATTTTTCATACAGGCTGATCTTTTTTTGGAATGCACAGATATACTGGCATGTTTATGTAACGGCAGGCCCAGTCTTTATCAAGCATATGTTCTAAAACATTTTTCATTATAAACAATCTAAATTTCCTAGTCTTGTTGTAATAAAATAGTCCAACTTGTGACAGAGGCCAGACCCAGCCAAATCAGACGAGTAAATGCCAGCACATTCTGTGTTTCTTCAGTTGTGTTGCCAACCTAAAAGACAAATGATTAGTGGAAACAGACTGCTTTTATGATAGGATAACTGCCAGTCGCAGGGGTTTTTTATGTAACAGCTAAGCCACAAATAGACACATATGCAAACTGAACAAAGAACAAGTTATCTGTGTTCACAGTTTTAAAACAAGAAATGTATACATATAACAATCCAAAATATACTACAAGTGACTTATAGTATTTGTTGTGGTTTTGGCATATGCAGTATTGTTATATTTGATGTTCCTGACCAGGTCTAACTTGGGGCTGCTATTATATAAACTAAGAAAAAGAAGCTAGTGTAATACTTTAGTTCAACAACTGAACTTCATCATTTACCATAAAATAATTTAGAATTTATTTCTGTAATGTGGTTATTTAAATGCCGACTTAAAATATTTACAGTACTGTATGTGTGCATTGATGATGTAGTAGTCAGCCTTATCCTTTTGTGAAATTAGCCCTAAGTCCATTGTTCATTGTTTTTGAGATGCCTACTAAATTTTTATCTGTCACATTAGCTTGACTAGCCATGCATTACTATCAATTCCCAAAACTCAGCTGGTTTTCTCACCAGCATATGGTCTCAAGTGGTTTGTCTTTAATTACTATGAAGAATGCCATGATATTAAATAATGAACTAACACTTTAGCCTACTTTGATTTTATTTGAAACATTTCTGTTGTTTTATTATGTAGTGTTGGGTGGTTCTAAAGTAGATTACACTTTAATGAGGTTAATTCATTGATTAATGCAGGTATATTAATACACAGTGTTGTTGTTTTGTCTTTGCTGTGTGCAATAATCTCCATGTTAAGTGTTTGTTTCTGTTCTTCTTTTCCTCTAAGGACATAAATTTTTGAATTTGCATTGCACACATCATTTAGACTTGCCTTCATTGTGTCAAATGATTTGTGGTTGATACAACCAAACAAGAGACGTTGATAAATTCACCAAGTAAATGTATCAATGAAGCATTTCTTTCCAGTAAAATGGTACCATTTTTTAGCACTTTCACAAAACATTTCAGGTGATCATAAATAAAAACATTAACTATGTCATTACATACGTTTTGAATTTATCTCCCCCAACACACTTTCACCCCTGGAAAAATGTCAAATGATAGGGTCTATCTAAAAGATGTGCTTTATTTTATGAAGTAAAATACATAATGGGGAATAAATTGTAGAAAAAATTATAAATGAATGCCCAACTGGAAGAAAGCCTGCTGCTTCTCTGGTTCTTCCTCAAAAAGCTCATACATATCTAAGTGGTGGTGTGGCTTTCCCACTTACCTGCTTCCCAAATACCCCACAATTGCACCTCCTTTTTACTTCACATCTCTCTTTAGTTCTCTGTCTCCCTCTTCCACCCACCAATGAGCCTTCATCTTATACTCTTCACTCCAGGCTTACCTGCACCTATGACCTGAGGTAGATTTAAAGTCCTTGTATTCCTGGGGACAGTTTGCTTTGGATACATGGACATTAGGCAATAGCCTGCCTCTAGTCATCCTTGGTGTTCATACTCTCGTAGATCCTTGTGTAATCCTGAAAGAGCCAGGTAGGAAAGTACAGACCTTCTACCAGTCCTTTTTGATGTCAGCCGTTCCGATGAATTACCCTTACCACAACTCGAGTCATAGGGAATGGGAAAGTACCAGCTTCCTCTAAAGCCATCAATTCTCCTTAGAGCATTCCTGAATATCGCATATCTGAGGCATCTTACAGGATAGGATCTCCTGCTTCCTAGTGACTTTTCAAACAGGTGAAGGGTGTCAGTGTGAGTGTTTTTCCATGGAACACAACTGTGGAGCTTTTTGTCAACCTTACATCTACATAGTTGGAACCTTTATTTGAAGACAATTACTTTTTCTTTTTCTAACATTGATTTGAGAAATGGGACAAAATACTGCAATATATAGCAGCACTGTTGCATAAAAGTTAGTCTGTTTTGTGAGGACACTGTCAAGGGTGAATAAGTCTTTCATAAACACCATTTACCACAAGTTTTTAGAATTGCAGCATTATGCATAGAACACATTCTAACATAGGCATTCATCCAACCTGTCCCAACTGGCAACCATATACAGGCACTTGGCTTGGAGTAGTTGGACCTGACCCTTGTTAGTCCTCCCCAGTTTCAGATCTGTCTCTGGCTCACTCTGTGGATTACTTTCTAATGCATTACATTGCCTGGTAGCTGTTTTATGCACAAAGCAGAATATAAAACCAGGATACCAGAATTATGAACAGATACGTTTCGGTTTTTCTCTTGTAAAATAAACACAGGGACACTGTCAAAGTTTTGGGGAAATTCCCCATATTCTGTTGCACACAGATTGAGTTCAAAAAGGAACTGTCCCAAAAGAAAATGAGGGTGGTATATATAGGTGGTTCTGCCGGAAGTGACGTGTAGGAAAAGGCGTGATCTGTAGGCTTGAAACTGGAAGTGACGTGTGGGAAGAGGCGTGATCTTGAGGGTTGGAACCGGAAGTGATGTTATTGGGTGGTTTCTTCACTTCTGCCAGGAGAAAGTAAATAAGAGTTTGAGGGGAGTGCCAACCCTCTGTGCAGTGGGTAACTACATCTATTTGAGCCCATAAACTGTCTCCCAAGTGCACGTGTGTGACACTCTACACAAATTAATTCACTTTCACTTTGTGGTTCAGACTTAATAAGACTGTTTATTAATAACTATCACAAACATGCTTGCTACAGTAAACAAATTAATACAGGTTTTTCATAGCAGAAGAGTAATGGAGTGTGGATTGATACAAGTACTATATATAAAGACAAAGGACAATAACATAAAGCATTAAACATAAACTTATTGTACGTTTGCTTGTTTTGAACTTTTTCTCTCCTATAGAAGAACACACACAACTTGTGAATTTTGTTTCATGAGTCCTTATCATAAGAAATACCCAAGGATGCTATTATTCATTCAGATCTAGCTTTTACGTGCTTTTGTCAGGTTTCTGGTCTTTCATTCATTTAGATGGATCAGTTTTTATCATTATAAGTTTCTCAGCACCTGTACTTTGATACTAGCTTTGACTTTCTTCACAGCTCACCTATATTCTCTTACACAGCTATTCTGTAAGGATATATGTATGTGTGTGCATGCTGTTTGAAACTGCTGTGTGACAGAAATAATGAGAGGGCAGCTTTTTTTGCCTATTGAATTTAGGATGAGAAACATAAATGATGGGTTATTACTTTGAGTTAAAATAATATCAATAACCAGAAATACATAGGTTGATACATTTTCTGGCTTTACCCTAACAAATGAGGTTAAGGACACCCCAGTCTCAGAAACATGGCATAAAGTGCACTTACTATATCTCTTTTATTCTTATTCCTCAAAGAATTCTTTTCTGGCACACATGCAAGGATGTTAACTTTCAGTTTAGGTTCACATTTTTGCTAAATTTGCATTACAGAGAGTCTGATAGATCCAATATTTGAATTTTGAAATAAGTCACCAAACTATTCAATAAGAATTAATATAAAAAAGTCCACATATGTTTATTTTATTTCAAAAACGTGCAATGTGAATAACATATATTTGCCATTTACTCTCTGGTCGGAAACATGTTATTCTCTTTTCATTCAGAACAGAACATTTTCATTTTCTACACAGTGCTATAACTACAAGTGTACATAGCTTCATAGCTTAATAGTTACAGCAGGCCAAGATAAGACAATGACACACACACAAAGAGACAAGAACATTTAGTTGTGCTGCTGGCATTGGTTCGTCTGTGGACTGGGCTGGTGGGACACAAGCATATTCCTGTTGAAGCTATCCTCTCAATGGCTGCAGATGTTAGGTTCTTTAGCGCAAGCTGTCTCAGTTGTATGTAAGACCTTACTAATGTTTTTCCCAGCTTCTCAAATAAAGCCTGTATCCTGTGATGCTCTCACTGTTCTAGGCTGGGTTCAAGGTAGTTCAGATGACAAAAGCAATGTATTCCTAGATGTCCAATATGTTAAACAAAAAGCACCAGTGACCAGCATAGTAGTAGCTGTAGTAAGTCACCCACTTGTCCGAATTGTCAACTTCTCCTTTTGTTGCATTGTAGTTCTTTATCACTTCTGGTCTTTGATGTTCCTGTCCCCAGATTCTCACATCCCTATGCAGTGTACTAATTTTTGTCTAAAGGACACCAGGAATGTGTCAGCTATATAGACAAATGTTGATGACTTTCCTGGCCTATTCTGTATGGCCAAAAGCTGAGGTAGAAGCTTCAGCTTATTTTTTCCTTGTAGTCCCAAGCATTGTTAGCGTCTTGTTGAGGAGATTATGTCCCAGCTTCTGTGAAGTAAAAAATTCCCACATTGTGGCAACATAGTCCTTGTGCTATGTCAAGGGTAACCCGCATGCATTGATTTACCTCAGGTGTTCCTCCATCTGCCTTCTCCATGTAGATCTGCATTTTCTGGGAATTTGATGAAGCAGCATCACTGGCTACCCACTGGCAACATAAGCCCTATGGTTTTCAAACAAGGGAAGGTGCTCCACCTATTTTTCCCACACTGTCCTAATTGTAGCCAGCGTTTCTCATAGCCACCAAGCTAGTCTGGTGTGTCAGTTATTGAAGCAGATAACCTTCACAATAGCAAGTGTAACAACTCTAGGGGGCATGCCAGCCACCCAGCCTGACACAGACAGATGCTAGAGGCACACTAATAAAAACAAAGACATTTTATTTTCTTCACCACGTTGGAAATGCCTTCCCCATTTCCCATATGCCCAACACAGTATCACAAGCACAAAAGCACAATACTTATAAATCTTTTCTTCTCTCTCTTTACTCCTCCACTCCTCCTCCGTGGAAAGCTTTGTCTACCTTCCACCCGACTCTGGTTCCCCGAGAACTGTCTGCTGGTCCCTTATATAAGGCACCCGGAAGTGTTTCAGGTGCTCATTGCCCTACTTCTGGTAGCAGTTCTGGGTGTGGCGGATGAACCGCCCACACAGGCTCAATAACAGCTGCAGCGCCCCGGCAGAGAGCTGTAAGAGCTGTACCGGACTTCATCTCCCATGAAGCCCTGAGGGAGTCTGAGGTATGGCTGCCACCAAGGGGGGCTGCCATCTATTGTTTCGGGGGAGGTAATGTTCTGTACACACTGGCTCCCCTGGTCCTTCCACAGCAAAGGTGTCCCAACCAGGCAAGGACCCCATCCATTCATGCCACAAAAAAGTTTTTCCAAGACATTATTGTCTTTGCTGGTTTTTGCATCCCACAAAGATTCTATGGATTACCCACAGGATCTAAAAACACTAGCATGAACAAGAATACCAAAGTATGCCTGCAAAAGGGTTTGATCCACCAGGATCTTCATATTCTCAAGATTCATCTTCTGAACTTGAAACTGATATGCAACTTCTCTCTCCCCAAAAATCCTTTCTAAAGCCCTCGGGGCAGAAAATCCTTTTGCCATCTTGCTGGAGTGAGGGGACATACAGTACACTGTGATGCATAACTATTTATAAGATGTACTGCCCCACAATTCTTGGATGAGAATGTGAGAACATGTTGAAAGGGAAAAGAGCAGACAAGTTCTCAAGAACGGTAAAGAGTATGAGAACTGCTAGAAGTTAGAGGCTATGGTAATGTGGCTAGATTTTAGAAGAATATACACTCACACAAACAAAGAGAAAGAAGGAAGGTATATAGTGATCATTCATTTTTGCTGTGTATCTGTTTTTACCTGCAATTCCCCAATTTTAATTACTCCTGGGTCACGTAGGCCAAAACAGTACTTACTTTTTATGTAATATAAATATGAAGCGGTGTGTACAATGAACAAAAATGGGGATGTATTTTATACTTGATCTTTGCAAAAACAAAAAATAAGTAGTTCTACGGTTTTTCATTTTGTAAATCCTGAAAATTGGTCCTACAGACCCAAACATAAGATATTAAGCACACTTTCTCTAGATGTTTTTCTCTTTCGCTGTTGGTTTTAGTTGCACCTTGTAGTTGCTGGATGTACTGTGGTTTCAGTTGCTGATGTTTCACACAAATAAAAAATAGCATACACAATATGTCTAATAGGGAGTCAGTTATCAGTCAACTTATTTCTTCAGCAAGATAGACTCACTGTTTTCTGTCTTGCTTGTGCACCTCACAGTTATTTAGCAAGGCTGGACAAAATGCACTACTCATGTCTAACTCTAGTTTGGATGGTTTTCTGCTCGCAAGGTTCACCATGGGTTATCATTTAGAACAGAAGGGTCTTTCCAGCCTTTGTTACATAAGACTAGAGAGACCTTGCTGTATTATAGAAGTTTAAGCCAGGAAGGTAGTGGGTAGAGAGTAGTTTAACTAGTGCTTAAGACTGGGGTTAATGGAAGATGTGGACAGTTGGCCATTGTTTTTTTGAGTGTCCATAAGCCCAGCCTCTTGGTTGATAATTGGTGCAAAGTTTTGTTCATCAAAGTTAGCAATGGGTGAGTTATGGCTTTTGTTTACTGACCAGTGTGCAACAATGAGACATCTCTGAGCCACTACCAGATTCGTTTCACTGTGATTCATCAAGTTGGATCATATGGTTCAACTAGAGAGTTTAGTCCAAAGAAAGGCCCAATGCAGGATCTGTGAAACTTGCACCTTATATAAATGGACTTTTGATGTTAAGTGTCAGTGAGAAGAAAGCTGCAGATACAGATTCCCCCTGTGTCTGTGTGAAATGTCTTTAGATACCTGTGTTTTGCTTCCATATCCTAAAAATGTGTATGTTGAGAAATCCTAAATAGTAACTAAGTGTGAGTGTAACCACTGATGGACTAGCACTCCATCCAGGATTTATTCCTGCTCTGCGACCAGTGCTACTGGGTTAGACACTGCCATTTTTCAATCCAATGGAAAAGTGTTTTCAGAAATTGAGAGATAGACATGTGTACTGTTCTTGTCACAGTTTTGACAATTTGGAAATAGCTGCATAAAAATAACTTAATAAATCAAGCAAAGAGGTTAAACTGGTAATTAGTGTATTTTCATCTTTTTTCAGCATAATAAGGAACAACACATTTTTCCACCGTATGTTTGTTTTTTTCAGATATGATATTTTGACATTTTTCCCCTACATAATTATGTATTTATAGGCAGCTGTCAGATCTTAGACATCACAAAGCTGCCTGTGGAATTAGTAATGAAGGAATAATGTGTCAATAAACACATTATAAAACAAATATGCAAATTAAGGTCATAAAATGCTACATTGGAAAGAATTTTCATAGTATGATTGAGTGAGGGTGTGTCCAAATAGTAAGTGTGCTCTGTGAGGGTCTGGTATCACTTCTTCAGTTTCTTCTTACCTCAACTGCTAGGATTGTCTTGGAAACTCACAACTCTAATATAAATTAAATAGGTTCAATAAACTGATGGTTGAAATTCTACATCTTCAGTTTACAAGAAGACATAATCGCTAATTTCCTGTATTTATGGAGTATCTTCAATGGAGTATCACAGTGTATGTCTTTTTTTAGTGTACAAGGTAAAATATTAGTTGAGGAAGTATTTCTGATTAACTATAAATTTAGTTATTTTCTCACAATAAAATTGATAGTAGTAACAATACCCCATTTATAACATTACACAAACCAGGGTTGTTTTGGGATGGTGGTATTCCAGTTTCATCAAGAGAGTGCAAATGTGGGCTTGCGCAAATTAATCTAATTGTTACTCCAAAGAGAGCCTCCTTACTTGCAAGCACTGTCTCCACACTTCTCTTCATTCGATTTGTTGGCCATCCACTCACACAGTTTCATCCCACAAGATACGTTAATTCAAGACTGTTACGAGAACGATGATCAGCCATTGATAGTCAAAGCGAAGAAAGAATTAGGAAGACTGTATTTGATGAAAATATGCAAAAAGTTTGGAATTTTCTTTAAAACTCAATCAAATTAAGTACCGATTACTTTGTGGGGCTGCATAACAACTTTTTTGTAGAGTGTAGAGCTTGTTATTAACTTGCAGTTGATAATCTTCGATTTTCTGAAATTCTGTGTTTTTAATTTTAAACTGTCAACTACAATATTATGCTGTACACCTTTGCAGGTGGCATAGGGGTAGCACTGCTGCCACACAGTAAAGTTTGCATCCCAGATCCTCCCTGCACGGAGTTTGGAAAGTGAGAATGTAATGGTAATGAGAAAAGTGCTATATAAATTAAAAGAATTATTTTAATTATTTTTATATTTTACGATTTGTCAATTTCAAATTTTAAACGTTATGTCTTTTCATCAGATAAACAAAACATGTAGCTCTAGGACTCTCTGCCGCTACCTTCAAAGTACCTCAAACACAATGTTTGTGTACCGCCACCTCTTTGTTTACAAAAAAAAGCAAATGCACCAACCATTTATTTTATTACTACTGTCCAGGAAGCAAACTGGCCATAACTGCAGGGTTTAAATTTTCTGATTTTCTTTTGTACTATTTGGACAATGTTTGCATATTATGCCCTTTCTTACTGATTCAGAACAGCAACAAAAAGCTGCCTTTGTTTTCTCACCTTTCTCATCCTGTACTTCTCTGTTTCTTATTGGGTACTGAAAGAGCATGTCTATTTATAAAAAGTGCTTCTCAACTGTGATTTCTAAATTGAGTCTCCTTGTTGATTTTTGTTGTATTGTAGGGTGAGATTTCTGATTAGTTAATTGCCCTTGGGTGTTCTGATGTAATTTTGTTTGTTGTAGTACCCAAGGGCTATATTAAGCATCTGTTGCCACTGCCTAGACACACTGGTATTAACCTTCTGATGAAGTTCTTCTCATCCCCTGCAGTCTCTGGATACTTTTAGATTTTGCTGTTTTTGTATTATTTTTTTATTATTATTATTTTGCTTTGTTTGGCTTTTTGACTTTCACTTTGTTCTTAACCTTTGCTAAAAGCACCTGGTAATTTGAAAGCTGTCATTAAGGTTTTTAATTGTTTTGTTGTGACTTTTCTTATCTCTTTTTTCACTTTCTATTTTGAAATCCTTTTTTTGGAAATTCTTTTTGTATTTATTGTATTTTTTCAGTATTTTTTAAAAATTACATTTTTCCTTTATTTTTCTAGATTATTAAAAACAATTTACTTTTACATTTTTGCCTTGTGCATTATTGTGGAAATTTATCTGACCTTTAATATACAGTAGCTGCTTTACAACACTCATGTGTACAGTCTTATCTGCATGTGGACAGCTGCTTTCAGTAATCAGACTTACCAGCTCAGCACAAGCAGACCAAATGGTTGTCTTCAGACAAAAGGTACACCTGTGCCAATCCCTAAAGCAATTGCTCACTCACCATGCTACTTTCTACTGAAAACACCTTTGTTCAACCATTAACCCCTGTGGGAATATGGCAATCACCCACACCAGGTGCTCTTATCACTGTAACTTGAGTATATTATCATGGAAGATTCTATATTTGTTATTTAGGTTCACCTATGTTATAATTTCTGTTTGCTAAGTTGTTTGCATCGGTGTTAGATACAGTTGAAGTCAGAAGTTTACATACACTTTGGTAGTGTTGTGCATGAACTAATTCAAAAGACTGCGTTCATTGAACAAGCTCATTTTTCTAAGAACGGTGAACTTAACGTAACATATGTGTAAATGAAGAACTTGAATGTGACTAGTATTCAGTGTTATGTGACATTCTGGATCTGATTTAGGTCCAGATTAAACGTTTTGCCTTACCCTGTAATGTAGGGGTTGAGCCGAATCTGTATACGGAATCCGAATAAGCACAAATAGTGGATTTTTACAAATGTTTATTTCGTACAAATTTTTTGACCTTTATTTGTATTCGTAAAAAATAATGTAAAATCAAATAGGCACTGTCTGTGTCTGCCTGCTTGTACTTAAATTGCACCCCTGCTGACATGAGTACGCGGTGAAGCTCCACTTTCGCTTTTAGGAAAACGTTGTACTTTGCGAGGCCACTTTATATTTTTCCCCATTGGACATGCAATATGTTACGTGAATTTTGACCGGCAGTGTAATAGGTTAGTTCACCTACACGCTGGTTGCACAGTCACCATTTGTGTCACATGGTTGGAAATAGAGTGGTAATTTATATGTATATTTGCATCTATTTAATTTATTTTTTGACCAGGAGGATATTAGCATATATGGTTATATATGTTTGTTGCTGGGTATAACTCAATAAACTGTATTTAAATAGAAAAGTCTTCATAATTATTGTAAGAACACTGTAATAGCCTAATGTTAGGCATGCAAAACTGAAAAAAGTAAACTCATGAGTCATTTATTCTCACTCCTTAAAAAATACGAAATAAACTGAACATGAACTAGTTAAAATTGAAATGGTGAACTATGAACGTGAATTTATTCATTTTAATCTGTGTGAACTGAACTTTGAGCTAGTTCTTGTGAGGTGTGAACTTGCAACACACTGCACTTTGCGCGACTTCTTTAAAACTCACTTTATGCCTACTTTTGCTACCATTGATTTTAATGTATTTTATTAATTTAGCTTGGTATATAATATTGATTTTATATTGTTTGATTGGGTCAAGGTACAGTATGTTGTTTAAAGGGTATCTAGTGTTGGTGAATGCCATATTCCCACAGGGGTAAGCAGCTGAGAAGAGACGCCTTCAATAGAAATCAGTGTGGAGAGCAGGCACTGCTTTGGTGATTGTCTCAGGTGTAGCTTTTATTTGAAGACAATCGTTTGATCTGCATGTGCTGAGCTAGTGAGTCTCTTTGCTTGAAACAGCCATCCATGTGCTGATTAGGCTGTATGCTTGGGGTGCTTTAAAGTATAAGATAAGTCAGAAGTTTACATAAACTTACGGTGAATTCTTTAAAATTCACTTTATAACCCCTCCACAGATTTTATACTAACAGACTATACATTTGACACATCGTTATGGTGCAGAGGGCCACTGAAAGTGAAAGCAACGGTTGTGACACTAGAGCAGTATAGCTATTTAAATCCTTATCTGTGTTTTTTTTTTTAATAGCTATCGAGATCATGGGCACACTTACCTTAAGGTAGGGGGAAGTATGTCGTATCAAACCTGATTTATGTGGGGCTGCGGGTGGGAATTGTGTGGCATCTGTTTGGATGATATTTGTCACCTGTTGCACTTTGCTGCTGCTGGAAAAGGGAAAGGTGGCAATGCCTTGTTAAAAGGAAGCCGATCATGCAAGTTTAGCAAAGTCCTGAGCAAACGTTTAAAATGAAAGAGACAAGTATTTACCCGAGATTTAAATGGCAGGTGTAGCTGATTCATGAAAAAAACAATATTGTCTACGCGAAGCTCAGGAAACATTTAATCTAGAGATCATTAATTATAGGGGAGACATGATTTTCTCAATTTGCCGAAAATTTGAAAGATGTGGCATACTAGGTTTTTCCATAGTCGGAGCGCAGAGATGGGAGGACAGTGGAGGACGATCTGTGGGTGTGGTTGGCAGAATGCCAGTTCCAACACTGTTAGGGCTAGAAGTGCTGAGTGAGGAGCAGCGGCTGCAGCGGCTGCAGAAAAAGCTAGGAGGAGAGACACTAGCAGCTACCATAGCTCTGAGAGAGGGTTGTAATGATGCATTCTTTGCTGGAAGGAAGAGAGTCAAGGCACATTCCTTAAGTTCTGTAGACAGAAGAGGCTGGAGAGGCTATGGAACTCAACCCTGGTTGAGGGTGTTGGCATAACTCTCTCTGTCCTTACAGGGAAAACCACTGACCTGCCGTGTAATGTGGCTTCTGCTCAATATGGTTATTTGAGCCTCCGTGCATGCTTTGACAAAGCTTCTCAGTGCCCTAGGCTAAGTCAGGAGAGGATTTTTCAGTTGTAAATAAAAAGTTATACCACTGGGACAAGTCTGGGATGAGGTTGGTGCTGCCGAGCTGTCTACAACAGTGGGTGCTTCCGATGATTCATTGTACCCCTGGGGTAGGTCATTCAGGACAGATGAGGACAATGGCTAGGTTAGCCAAATACTTTTACTAGCTGGGGTGGACAAGGGATGTGGCCGATTGGGTCAAGGATTGTGCAGTATGCAAAAAGGAAGGACCAGTGAAACAGGGGGATAGGATGTCCTTGGGTCCCATACCAGTGGTTCAAGAAAACATTTAAGAGAATGGAAGTGGATATTGTGGGTACAGTTTTGAAGATTCTAGGCAACAATATATCCTAATATTGAGCAACATGGCTACAGGGTGGTTGGAGGCAGTTCCTCTGCAAAACATTAGGGCAGGCCATGTTGCTGAGAAACTTGTTGGGGAATTCTCAAGGGTGGGTGTCCCAAAGAAATTATGTTGAATGGCAAACTTTGGCTTAGCTCCCAGTTATCTCAACAAGTGTTTCAGATTTTGGGACAAGTGGGCATTAAGACCACACTCTGTCACTCACAATCAAACAGGCCTGAAGAACATAACTCACATTGACTGTTTCAGGGTTTTTTTTTGAGTGAAATAGGAAAAGAGTGGGACCAGTGGTTTCTGTCTGTCTTCAACAGGAAATTTCCCCATACAAACTGCTATATGGGTGCCATGCAATAGGTTTTTTGCAGCTGCTGAAGGAAATGCACCACAGGCGCAACAACATCCCTAGATGAATCCCTTTTGAAAAATAAGAAGTACAGACATTTGAGGAAGAACAAAGTAAAAGAACAGAAAGAAAAAGACATTTTCTTGTTTGTAAACATGTTTTGTTTTCCTTAATTCAACCCTGTTCCTTTTTATTTTGCTAGTATCAGTTGCAAGGAGGTAGCCGCCCGCGGCGCCCTTCCTTCGGGGGGGGGAATCTAAAAAAGAGAACTGTCTGATTGTTTATTTGTTGAAGGCATATAAGTAAATTCTCTTTGATGAAACTGGATTGATATTATTATGAGGAAAGGTCTTGGCATGGTGTAGGGAGGAACCCAAGGTGGCGAGTGTGATAGCTCACAAAATCTGTACGTGTATTTCCCAACTAGGAGTCCTGGATGTGGGCTGAAGTCTGACAGCAGATCTGTGAGCTTCACTTTAAAGATATGCAGGCATACAAAAACAGCAGGTATGATCTCCGGAATGCCATTAAACACGCAGAGCACCAGTATGCTAACAAACTGGACTCTCACTTAAACAACACAGCAGAAGCTCATTAAATATAGCAGCCCATCCAGTAATTACATATTACAAACCCCGGACACAGATGCCTACAACTACCACTGCTTTACTCCCGGATAAGCTGAAGGTGTTTTTTGCCCACTTCAAGCTTCCTAACTCAGACAGGCTTGTGTGACTTCCCACAGCACTACAGGACTCCAGCTTGAGGATCTCCAAGGATGATGTGAGCTGTCCCAGATGGAGTTTCAGGTCACATTTTGAAAACTTAATGCATCCTGGCAGAAGGAGGCATGGCTCTACCTAACTTCCAGTTTTATTACTGGGCAGCAAACATACAAGCTATAAAAACCTGGACACAAATAGATGAACATACACAGGCCTGGTCCGCAATAGAACTAAAATCCTGCAGTACTTCTTTATATTCCCTGTTCTGTGCCCCAATAAATACAAGTTATCGACAATATACTAATAACCCAATTGTGCTTCACTCACTTAGAATATGGAACCAATGTAGAAAGCATTTTAAGATGGAGAAGCTTTTATCTGTGGCACCTCTGCAAGGGAACCACCTCTTTCAACCTTCGCAAACATTTGCAGTTTTTAATATCTGGAAAAAATTTGGGATTAACTTGCTTAGAGATCTTTATATAGACAACGTCTTTGCATCCTATGAACAATTACATTCCAAATTTAACATTCCAGCTACACATTTCTTTCACTATCTTCAAATTAGAAACTTTGTTAAACAGAAACTGCCCGATTTTCCTCATCTTGCACCCTCGTCCACGCTGGAAAAAATATTGCTCAATTTCAAGGACTCAGACACCATCTCTGCAATAAATAAAATTATTTTACAGTCCCTCCCTTTCAAAGATCCAAGAGGACACTGGGAAAAAGATCTCTCAATTAATATATCAGAAAAGGAGTGGAAAATAGCAATGCAGAGAATTCACTCGAGCTCCATATACGCAAAGCATTAAATTATCCATCCATCCATTATCCAACCCGCTGAATCTGAACACAGGGTCACGGGAGCCAATCCCAGGGCACAAGGCAGGAACCAATCCTGGGCAGGGTGCCAACCCACCACAGGACACACACAAACACACCCAGCACACACTAGGGCCAATTTAGAATCGCCAATCCACCTAACCTGCACGTCTTTGGACTGTGGGAGGAAACCCACGCAGACACAGGGAGAACATGCAAACTCCACGCAGGGAGGACCCAGGAAGCGAACCCGGGTCTCCTAACTGCGAGGCAGCAGCGCTACCACTGCGCCACCGTGCCGCCCGCATTAAATTATTCAACTCAAAATTGTATATTGAGCACATCTGTCTTGCCTAAAACTCTCCAAAATGTTTCCAGGCAAGATCCAACCTGCGAACGCTGCAATCAAGTCCCAGCCTCACTGGGTCACATGTTTTGGGCCTGCACCAAATTAACATCATTCTGCACCAAAATTTTTAATTACCTTTCAGACAGCCTTGGTCTCACAATCCCTCCTAACCCATTAACAGCTGTGTTAGGGGTTCTTCAAGATGGGTTTAAAGTGGAGAAGGACAAACAAACTGTGATTGCATTCACTACACTTTTGGCACACAGACTTATTTTGCTAAACTGGAAGAATCCCAACTCTCCTCTTTTAAGTCAGTGGGAAACCGATGTTTTATACTATTTGAAATTGGAAAAAATCAAATACACAGTTAGAGGATCTATACAGATTTTTTTCAAAACATGGCAGGATCTAATCAGTAATATTTTAGAATAAACTCTTAAAGCACAGAGGAAGCAATTATTTCTGTATTTCTTTTTCTTCTCCATTCATCTCTACTGGCTTATCAAACTCAGCAATTTAGATATGTTTATAAGCCTTAGTTTTACTCTGTTGGCCTTGCTTTCTCTCTCAGGGGTGGGGGTCGATTTGCTGTCAATCCTACTTTTTGTAAAAATGTATTGATTTGTATGGAATGATTGCAATAAAATTAATAAAATTTCAAAAAAAAAACAAATAAACAAAACTTAATGCATCCAGGTAGCTGCTGTCTTTAACACATATGTGAGAGTTTCATCTGTCCCCACCTGCTTCAAGATGGCAGCCATCATTCCTGTACCAAAGAAAAATAAAGGTAATGATTACTTAATGATTACTGCTGAGTAGCATTTACTGCCATAGCAATGAAGTGCTTTGAGAGGCTTAAAGACATCATCTCTGACAGTTTATGACCCCCTCCAGTTTACCTACCATTGCAACAGTCCACTGAGGATGCCATTTCCATAGCACTTCACACCACTCTGTCACACCTAGAGAACAAGAACTGTTATGCTAGGCTGCTGTTTGTGGACTACCAATCTGCATTTAATACCGTCAACCCATCCCAGCTCATTGCTAAACTTCTGAATCTGGGGCTCAGCTCTTAACTGTGTAACTGGGTCCTGAACTTCCTCACTGGCAGACCTCAGCATGTGTGTATTGATGGAAATACCTCATCCACCATCACCATCAACACTGGCACCCCGCAGGGCAGTGTGATGAGTTCCCTGCTTTACTCTCTCTTTACCTATGACTGCATGGCTAAGTATAACTCTAATTCCATCCTTACGTATACTGAAGACACCACCGTAATCGTTCTGATCAGCAAGGACGACGACACGGCTTACAGAGAAGATGTCAAATTCCTGGCAGAATGGTGCGAAGAAAATAGCCTCATCCTCAATGTTAGCAAAACTGAGGAACTGATCGTGGATTTCAGCAAGCAGGTGAGAAAGCATCATCCTATCTAAATCAGAGTGGAGGTTCTGGACCAGGTTAGCAGCTTCAGGTTTCTTGGGGAGACCCTCACTGATGACCACACTGCAGCAGTAGTTAAGTAAGCCCACCAGCGCCTTTACTTCTTCAGGAAACTGAGGAAGGCCCGAATGTCACCTGAAATCCTGTGCAGATTCTGCAGGTGTGCTGTGGAATTCATTCTCACAGGATGCATTATGTCCTGGTACAGCAGTTGCTCAGTTCAGGATCACAGAGCTCTGCAGCATGTAGTGAAAACAGCATAGCAGATCACAGGCACTCTTCTCCCTGCGATTCAACACATCCACACTACATGCTGTCTTATGAAGTTAAACTGTGTCAGGCGGGTCTCCAGCCATCCTACACTGCCACCTTTCAACCTCCTCCCATCTGGGAAGCGTCTAAAGTCCATCCAAACATGCATATTCATGAACAATTTTTATCCAACTGCAATTAGACTCATGAGCAATCAGTAATCTTGTCACCTCCACTGCTACTACTACTGTTACCTTGCACATGCACTTGGTGTCATTTTCTGTATTTATTTTATGTCACTTTTTTGTATTTATTCTGTATTTATTTTGTCTCTGATGTTTGTTTCCTGTCTGTGGAGGCACATGCTATTAAATATTTCATTGTACATGGTACTTGTACTTGTATACATGACAAGAAAGAATTGAATTGAATTGAATTAACTGAAGAAAATTATGCTCATCCATAACTTTATGCCCTGGAGACAAGCAGCAAGAATATTAGAAGGAAGAACAGTGGTAGATTCAGTGGATAAATAAAGCTGCATAACAGTATCAAATGCAGAACTGAGATCCAAAAATACAAGAATTGAGTCCTATATCTGTAACATAGAGGAGGTCAGATGAAAGCCAGATTAAAAATGTTCAAACAGATTATTTTTTTGAAAGATGAGACTAAAGTTGAGAAGCAACTATCTTGTCAAGAATTTTTGTTATAAATGGAAGATTAGAAATAGGTTGGTAATTAAAAAAATCTCAAGGTCTAAATAAAGTTTTTTCAAAATTGGTGTAATTGGAGCCATTTTTAATGAAAGCGGAATCATGGCAGTGGCAAGGGAAGAGTTAATTATCGAGGTAATTAAAGGAGAAATATATGGCAAGCAGACCTTAACAAGACTAGTAGATTCTGGATCCAGCTAACAAGTAGAGGAAGTGGATTTTTTATAAGCTCAGAAGTATAATTTTTAGTTGGTAGACTGAATTCTGAGAATAAGGTATTTGGTAAGGGAATATGGGTAATAATGGAAAGCATGTCATTTTCTGCAAGGATAAGAGACACAAGTTGCTAGTGAATCTCCCAAATCTTAGAAATGAAAAAGTCCAACAAGACACAACAATGTTTAGCAATGACATTATAATGAACAAAAATTTCTGGTGGTGCAATTAGCCTATTCACTGTAGAAAAAAGAGCTCTAGCATTATTCCCTCCTGTACTAATAATTTTAGAATAATATACAATTTTTGCAGTAGCAAGCACATTTTTGTAGTGTAACATATTATCAAAGTCCATTCTACTATGTAAAACGTGACCGGTTTTCTTAAATAGATGCTCCAGCCACCAGCCCATAGTTTTGACTTGGCATAATTCAGATGCAAACCAGGAAGCAGTATGAGTAAATGAAAAAGTCCGTGATTTTTAGGGAGCCAACGTATTGAAAGCAGAAGATAAAATAGCATTATAATGATCTATTAATTATGATGGAGTGGCAATAAGTGGAAAAACAGGCTGTAGATTAAGTAAACCAATATAATTCTCAGGATCTACATGCTTAACATTAAGAAATATAATAACACCCTGAACCTTTGATTTACTAAGAGCAGGGCTAATATAAAACATAATCATTTTATGATCCAAAATAGGTAATTCAAAAGAGTGGAGACTACGGGATATAATACCAGAGCAGCAGACTATATCTAAAATATGACCTTTGTTATGAGTTGAAAAATTTACATACTGAGTTATATTAAAATAGTCAAGTATTTCATTAAAATCCATTGTAAGTGTATCAGTTGAATTATCAAAGTGTATATCAAAATCACCCATACGGATGACATTTGGAGACATGGCACACAAAGTTATTAAAGCAGTTGAAAATTCTGCAATAAAAGTACTTGAAAACTTGGGAGATATATATAAAACAGCAAATATAGTAGGTGATGGTCCATGGATTTTGCCAGCCAGCAGTTCAAAAGAAGAAAAATCAGGAAGATGCACCAGTGATAGTTTTAGTTTTTCCCAATAAATTATCAAAATGCTGCCTCCTCTCCCCAAGTAATGGGATTTAGAAATCTAGACAAACCCTAGTGGGAGTGCTTGGTTTAAGTGAAAATAATTGCCTGGTTTCTGCCAAGTTTCTATAAGACATAAACAGTCCAACTTATGTCTATAATAATGCTAATAATACATTAATAATACATTTTATTTATATAGCACTTTTCCCATGCTCAAGGCACTTATAGAATATAAGAAAGAATGGCAGGGTATACAGTACAGTATATAGCATTGTACAAACCAAATAAATAAATAAAGAAAATTAAGACAGTAAATTCAGAGAAAGCCTAACAGACAACATAATTGATGGTCTAGCACACACACATACAGGTTACATGAGCATCTTGACAGAGAGGTAAACTGAGAGAAGGGTAATAAAGTCAAGTAGAGCTAAAAGCCTTCCTGAACAGATGAGTTTTGAGTTGTTTTTTAAAAGAATTGATGGAGTCAGCTGACCTGATTAATTTCGGTAGGTCATTCCAGAGTCTGGGTGCTATACAGCTGAAGGCCCTGTCACCCATGGAGTGTAGATTAGTGTGGAGCACAACAAGATTGCCAGAATCAGAGGACCTTAGTGGGTGGGCAGGCACATAGTGATGGAGAAGGTCACTGATGTAGTCTGGCATGAGCTTTGTATGTTATTAATAGGATTTTATATTCGATTCTGTAAGACACAGGGAGCCAGTGAAGATGGAGCAGGATGGGTGTGATGTGCTCGCTGCTGCTGGTTCGAGTATGGACTCTTGCAGCCGAGTTTTGAATAAGCTGGAGCTGTGATATAAGATTAGAAGGGGCACCTGCCAGCAGCGAGTTACAATAATTGATGCGGGATGTTATAAAAGCATGGACAAGTTTCTTAGCATTAGAAAAGGAGAGGAAGGAGCGAACACAGGATATGTTACGGAGGTGAAAGTAAGAAAGTTTCTTAATGTGATTTATGTGAGCGGAATAAGAAAGAGAGGAATCAAAAATGACACCAAGATTCTTTGCAGTAGAGGCAGGTCTGAAGAGATCACCGCCAAGATGGACTAGGAAGGAGCTAATTTTATTAAGTTGCATTTTAGTCCCAATTTGCAGGAGTTCAGTTTTGTTGCAAGTTTAATTTTAAAGAGTTCTGCTCTATCCAGGTTTTAATTTTACTAAGGCAGGTTGTGAGCTGAGAAAGCTCTGATGAAATTCCACTTTTAACATTGAAGTAGAGTTGAGTACCATCTGCATAAAAATGATAGCCCAGTCCATAGCTACGAATAATATGGCCAAGGGGAAGCATATAAATACAGAAGAGAAGAGGGCCGAGGACAGAGCCCTGAGGAACTCCTTGTGTGACTGGTACCGAGCTGGATCTGCTGTTGCCAAGACTAACAAACTCTTGCCTATCAGTCAGATAGGACTTGAACCACTGGAGGGCAGTGCCAGAGATACCCAGCATGTTCTCCATTCTCCATGGAGTTGAATGTCATGTCTGATAGTGTCAAATGCTGCACTGAGGTCTAATAGAATTAATATGCTGGTTTGTCCAGAGTCTGCTGCCATAAGGAAATCATTGGTTACCCGTAGCAGAGCAGTTTCACAGCTGTGCTGTGCCCTGAAACCAGACTGAAAGGGTTCCATCAAGTTATTAGTGGTTAAGTAATTGGTGAGCTGGGAGGCTACAACACGCTCAAGAGCTTTTGACAGGAAAGGTAAGTGGGAAATAGGCCGGAAATTGTTAAGATTGTCAGCATCAAGACCAGACTTATTTAACATTGGAGTTACAGAAGTGATTTTAAAAGTGAGCGGCACAGAGCCAGTGTCAAGGGATGAGTTTATTATTGTTGTAGCAGTCGGGATTATGGCATGAAGGCAGGATTTAAGTAGTGTGCTGAGGATGGGGTCCAGTACACAAGTAGTCGATCTCATCTTACAAAACAGGTCATTAACAAAAGCAGATGTGACTGGTGAGAACTTAGAGAAGGAGCTGGATGGAGCGGGAAAACAGGGAGAGATATAAACAGATGATGTATTTACAGTATGTTAGTTGAATTATTCAGATCTTTAATTTTGATACAGAAAAAGTGGAGGAATTCCTCACAGACTTCAGTAGAGGAGGTAGTTGGGCCAGATGCGAGTTTGAGTAGTTTATTAACTACAGAAAACAAAACCCTTGGGTTATCGTGGCCAATTTCTATTATTCTGCCATAGTGGGTGTTCTTAGCAGCAGTTATTGCTTCTCTGTAAGCTCTTTGGTGGTCAGAGAAAGCCTGGATGTGCACGGTGAGGCCAATTATACGTGACATTCTCTCAAGTCGTCAGCCAGCTGCTTTCATAGATCGCAATTCTGAGTTATACCAAGGAGCTGAACGTTTAAAGGAAACCTCCTTATGTTTTAAAGGAGCTGCTTTATCTAATGCTGAATGAAGGGCTGAGTTATAGTGGTCAACAAGACTATCTAGTGTTGACAGAATAGGTGCAGTCAGTAAAAGATCAGAAATGGATCCGGTAAGGATAGAGGGACAGATATTTTTAAGGTTTCTGTAAGAAATTTGTCGTTTACAGGTAAGAGGAGA
Organism: Polypterus bichir lapradei; assembly: GCA_026402145.1. Taxonomy (NCBI): domain Eukaryota; kingdom Metazoa; phylum Chordata; class Cladistia; order Polypteriformes; family Polypteridae; genus Polypterus; species Polypterus bichir. Next base: position 5,686,304 of record JANRMT010062842.1, on the reverse strand, counting down.
GAAAGGAAGGGAGACAGTGAAACATACTGCTTTATGGTCAGAGAGTCCCAAGTCAGTGCTGTAAATGTTGGCAACAGATAGTCCAGAAGTGCAGATCAGATCCAATATATGACCACCAGAGTGGGTGGGAAAAATCAGCAAAGCTTTTTTGTAAATAGATTGAGAACTGAACAATCCAAACTTTAAAGTATCAATAGACATATAATCTGGTGACTTTACCAGTGGTCTCAGCACCTTGTAATTATGCGTCGTCCTGAAGTAGGTAGATAAGGATAATAATGGGGACATCTATCAGACCAAAGTGTATAAACCGACCCACTGCCAGGACTGCTGAAATGAAAACAATCACAAAATCCCAGATGAATATATTTTGGCCATCAGAGAATGCTGCGGTATAGCAGAAGATCAGAAGGCAGAACATAATTTATCCAAAGTAGATAGAATTCATCAGGAGAGTATTTTCATCTAGAAGTAGTAGCTACACTGTAGACAGGATGATCTGTAATAGCCAATTAGTGTTTACCAAAAAAGATTTACAAAAACGGTCATCCAAGAAGATTCCAGATTCAAAGGAAGCCCATATACCCCTCGTTTATCCACTCGGCCCTGTTCAGATAACACGTTAGCCAGTAGACCGTCATTGTTATCACTGGCATTTACAGATTCAGTAATCAACAAGACGCAGTTTCCACCGTCTGTTAATCAGTGCTAAACACCAAAGCAGAGAATCAGCAAGAAAGTTTCCACTTGCTCACACAGATTTTACCCAGCATGGCACCCGGACTTGCGTTGAGAGAGCGAGTGACAGCAAGGACAGGAATGTGTAGTATTAAATTATAATCCAAAACAAAGGCAAAAGTGGATCCCATACCAGGCACAAAATACTAAACGAAGGACAAAAATCAAAGAAAAATAATGAAAGCAGATAAAACACACAAGTAAGCAGCGGCAGACAAACACACCAGCATCCAACTCCAATTGTCGTCAAATAGTCGTTCAGGCCACAGAGGTCTTGCCAGTTTCTTTGGGGATTTAGTCATCTTCTCTAGTTGTTGAAGTTCTCTCTCCTATTTTTGTTTCCTTTTGTATTCTCTGTATATGAGCAGCGTACTTTAACGGGCTTCACACAAAAAATTAAAAATGATTACATGAATAATGCATAAGTGCTTTCTAATGCCGTTATCCTTTCTCACCCTAATTACCCAAAGTTAGTCTGCACATTCCTGAAAAATTAACCAAAAAGTAAAGATTCTGAATGACAAAATATTTTAAGTTTAAGTCCATAACTAACAGTTTGAACTAATATTGGTTAAAATATACACAATATCAAATTTCAACAGGTAAAATTATGATTGTTTCAGCATTTACTTATGTTTAAAAGATATTTAGAGTTTATATAAATGCCTAGCAGTCTTGTGTTCTTGGTTTGTTTTATGAAAAATTCCAAAAAGGTTAAAGTTCAGGCCCTGAGTGCTGGCTGTTTACATATTGTGAAATTAAACACTTTGACATCATAAAAAGATTTGGGGCATCCACCCCGTATACTTGAAGTGTGGCACAAAAATGGCAAAAAGTAAACAATCAGTCTTTACAGACAAGAGTCCAAAACAGAACTGAGGTAGCAGAAGGAATATGGCGGTTTTAAAGCTGGACAGGGGAAAAAGACATCATCTGGGTAGGAACTGGAAGTGATGTCATCAGGCCCAGAACCGGAAATAATGTCATCTGGGCAGGAACTGGAAGTGACGTCATTGAGCCCAGGCGAAATTTTTCCGTGGTTGGTCTACAGGGACAAAAGAGATTAGTGGATTAGTGCACTCTGACACACCCAGGTCTGGCATGGAATTACCTTTTTTAAGCCCTTTAGCTGCCTCCCATGCGCACATGTGTGATAATATTTAGTGTTAACTCACACAGTTCAGTTTTTGAATTGTTTTAAATATTTACAGTCCAAGTTACTATTTGAAATATATTTTAATTCATAGTTGAATATTGTGAGTGTGCATTTATTCTTCATATGGCTTATTACACCATCTGGCTAGGGTTTTTGTGTGAATTTCCTCACAATGAGTGGTAAAATTTTAACAATGGTCAATTCCCAGTTCCAAGCATTGGCTATGAATGCACTTTGCACCTCACAGTCTGAATGTGCTTTCTTGTTTCGAGTATATTTTATAAAATAGTTTTTGTTTCCTCTTAGATGATCATCATTAGACACAGCAGTATAATGCTCTGAAAATTATCTCACAACCCTCTTTCAATTCAATTCAAGTCTATTGTTTAGAAACGTAAAATAAAATTAAACTCTGAATCATGTCCGGACAAAAAAATAGCAAAAGAAATTTGATGTGTGCCACAAGGAACCCATTGTTATTGCTTTCTGATAAAATCTGTAGAATAAATTTAAACAGTTTCTTATTTTAACAGATCTCTGCCAGTTAAATATTAAGTCATTTGGCCAAATGTTAAACCAGATAGGTATTAACATGTCAGACAAAAAGTTACAAACAGACTGAAGTCAGTCTGGATTTTATTATTCCACTCATATGTAGGTTTTATATTAAATTTGTATTTAATACAAGTGAACTTCATCTAGGATGATAAGTCTGGTGTTATAAAACCTTTGCCTAAATCATGCTCGGTGCTTGATATAATGTGTACAATAGCAGTTGTCTGTAGTGTACAACAAAAGGACACATGCCAATTTAATACACCTGGCACATTTGCCTAAGATTATCTACTCCAAGCCACCAAACCAATTTCTGTGAAGTCTTCATTAAACTGACCTCTGGAACAAATATAAAAAAATAGCTTTAATATAGTTTTTTTCCACAAAAAATATTTGCTTATAATTCTGCACTTCTCCCACAGTGTGGTGACTATGCAGTGTCATACCAATAATTAACAACATATGGGAATGGAAAATTATATTTTTCTTACATGTTTAATTGCCAGATCTTTAACTCTAGGTGGTGTCCTACAACTTCTATTCTTATTGTTAAACATGTCACTGAGCAAAAAATAGATAACTTTTGAACATATTTTGATAAAATAGAATCAAAATTCATTTAATAACTGATGTACATAGAACAGTGTTTAACTAAGTTTTGATCAATAAAAAAACAGATAAAACTAACACTTTAGCTGTTCAGTATATTAAACATGATATGTAGTTGTAGTTAATCACCCTAATAGCTGTTGCTTGTTTGAGAAATGAGTCCCATGTTCAATAAGAATGCTTTTTCAATAAAAAAATGTAAATAAATGAATTGCTGAATTTAGCAGAAGCAAAGTTAGGAGAGCTTAATATATTCCTGGCACAATGAAATGCAAAAGCTTTTTCTTTCATTTATTTTAAGGATTTCTTAATACCATACCTATACATGCTTGTGTTCCTTAACAAATTCCTTTATAACATTTAACAACATTTAATATGCTGCTACCAGAATGCATTTTATCAAATTAATAACATCCTGTTATAGTTTGGATAGTCTGCAGCTTTCTGTGACCCTGTAGTGTGTTCATAATGTGAATAAATGGCCAGAGGTTCAATAATTTACGTTCTGTCTATATATCACTCAATGGTGAACTGCCATTCTGTATTATCAGTACAAAATAGATTGTCATAATGCTTGTTTGCTGCCCACCTGACTGAGAACTTCTACTTATCCAAAAAATTTTTTTTAGAATAATACCTATCCTTATATGTTAAGAGAATATTTTAGGAACTGAAGTATCTGTTTTTCTAAAGAATGATAATATAAATGACTTTCTAGATTTTGCATGCAACAATTTTGTCAAAACTGATGACTGCACTAGACAGTCTCAATTCATTAGTTGATGGCTTTTCTCTTTTTCATTGTAGAGAAGCAAAATGACACCTTTTATTGGATAACTAAAAAGATTACAATATGCAAGCTTTCGAGGCAACTCAGGCCCCTTCTTCAGGCAAGATGTAATCTCTTTTTCATTGATATAAAAGGGAGGCAAGCCCCCCGGCGCCTTCTCCGCCCAACCCCCATTTGCAGTCAGAATATTAGCAAAATCTGTAAATGTACAAAAGAAAAATATATTATTTATAGGGGGTTCTCCCCCCACTCGCTTCGCTTGCAAACTCCGCCAGCCTGCGCTACGCTTTAGCCACTTCGTGTCTGCCGTTTGCGTTGTGAAGAGGGGGGTTGAACACACCCAAAGCAAACAAGGTCACTCCTCCAAAACCCCCTCTTAAACTGTGATACAATGGGAAACAAATACAGTGGGTTTTTTTTAACCTCCTCTTTTCTCAATCAGCTGCTGGCTTGCTGCTGCTGTGCTGCATGATCTGCATCTCGCGTGGTGCTTTGAACATTTAAAAGCCTGTACAGCAGCTGTCCTATTCTTTGTCTTTTATTTCCGGCCACGGGCGTGGTTAAATCTCTTGGCACAAAGTTTTGTCTCATGGATGTGAGTTCTTGATCATTTTTAGTTTATAATTTAAAAACGGAATAAGAATCTGAAAATCTGAAAACATCACATTAAAGTTCGATAAATTCTGAAAAGAACGATACCAAACATATATAGTATATGTAGGTTTTAAAATAACCCGATTTAAAGTGTGACAAAAAATGTGACATAAGATTGTTGCACAAAATTGCTGCACTTTTAGGCTTAGGATTTTGTATATATAGAGTAGATTTAAATTACTTCAACTGTCAAAGTGTGACCATCTTGCATCACTGGAGCTTCTCATTTTCTTTTTTTTTTTTTACCGTTTTCTATTAATTTTATTACAATCCATACAAAGCAATCAAGTTTTTACAAAGAGAAAAATTAAGAACAAATCGATCCCCACCCCTGAGAGAGAGAGCAAGCCAGACGGCGTTAAATTTAAGGCTTGGAGACATACCTAAATTAATAAATTCTCTGTGCCTTTTGAACTTATTTTAAAATATTACTGATTAGATCCTGCCATGTTTTGAAAAAAGTCTGTACGGATCCTCTAACTGAGTATTTGATTTTTTCCAACTTCAAATAATATAACACATCGGTTTCCCACTGACTTAAAAGAGGAGAGTTTGGGTTCTTCCAGTTTATGAGAATAAGTCTACGTGCCAAAAGTGTAGTGAATGCAATCACAATTTGTTTGTCTTCCTCCGCTTTAAACCCATCTGGAAGAACACCAAACACAGCTGTTAATGGATTTGGAGGGATTGTAAGTCCAAGGCTATCTGAAAGGTAATTAAAAATGTTTGTCCAGAATAATGTTAATTTGGTGCAGGACCAGAACATGTGACCTAGTGAGGCTGGGACTTGGTTACAACGTTCGCAGGTTGGATCATGCCCTGGGAACATTTTGGAGAGTTTTAGTCGAGACAGATGTGCTCGATATATAATTTTGAGTTGTATAATTGTATGCTTTGCGCATATGGAGCTCGAGTGAATTCTCTGCATTGCTACTTTCCACTCCTTTTCTGATATATTAATTGAGAGATCTTTTTCCCAGTGTCCTCTTGGATCTTAAAAGGGAGGGATTGTAAAATGATTTTATATATTGTAGAGATGGAGTCTAAATCCTTGAGATTGAGCAATATTTTTTCCAGCATGGATGAGGGTGCAAGATGAGGAAAATCTGGAAGGTTTTGTTTAACAAAGTTTCTGATTTGAAGATAGTGAAAGAAATGTGTAGCTGGAATGTTAAATTTGGAATGTAATTGCTCATAGGATGCGAAGACGTTGTCTATATAAAGATCTCTAAGCAAGTTAATTCCAAATTTTTTCTAGATATTAAAAACTGCATATGTTTGTGAGGGTTGAAAGAGGTGGTTCTCTTGCAGGGGTGCCACAGATAGAAGCTTCTCCGTCTTAAAATGCTTTCTACATTGGTTCCAGATTCTAAGTGAGTGGAGCACAATTGGGTTATTAGTGTATTGCCGATAACGTGTGTTTATTGGAGCACAGAGCAAGGAATACAAAGAAGTACTGCAGGAATTTAATTCTATTGCGGACCAAGCCTGTGTATGTTCTTCTATTTGTGTCCAGGTTCTTATCGCCTGTATATTTGCTGCCCAGTAATAAAACTGGAAGTTAGGTAGAGCCATGCCGCCTTCTGCCTTTTGTCTTTGTAGGATCGCTCTTTTGATGCGTGGATGTTTTGAATTCCAAATAAATGAGGTTATTGTCGAATCTAATTGCCTAAAAAATGATTTATTAATGTATATTGGGATGTTTTGAAATAAAAAAAGGAGCTTAGGAAGAATATTCATCTTAACAGTGTTAATTCTTCCAGCTAGTGTGAGATGAAGGGTTGACCATCTATGCAAGTCTTGTTTAATTTTTTCCATGCAAACGGCGAAATTTTGTTGATATAGAGCTTTATGTTTACTTGTGATGTTTACCCCTAGGTATTTAAACTGTTCTGCAATGATAAAAGGTAGGGTATCTAATCTAATATTATATGCTTGAGAGTTCACTGGAAAGAGTACACTTTTATTCAGATTAATTCTGAGACCAGAGATCTTTTGAAATTCTGTGAGTGCTGCTAAGACTGCAGGTACAGAATTTTCTGGGTCTGATATATACAGTACCATGTCATCTGCATATAATGAGATTTTCTGTTCCAGTCCTTCTCTGCTAATCCCCTTTATCTGATCAGTATTTCGACAATGTATTGCCAGTGGTTCAATGGCAATCGCAAACAGCAGCGGTGACAAGGGGCATCCTTGTCTAGTGCCACGTTCTAGTTTAAAGTAGTCTGAGCAAATGTTGTTGATGCAAACTGAAGCTTCTGGGTTAGTATACAGTAATTTAATCCATGCACAGATGTTTGGGCCAAACCCAAACTTCTCCAATATAGTAAAAAGGTATTTCCATTCAATCATGTCGAATGCTTTTTCTGCATCTAATGATAATAATATTTCTGGGGTGTTTGATTTAGTTGGTGAGTATATTACATTAAACAGGCGTCGAAGATTGGAAGATAAGTGCCGGCCCCTAATAAATCCAGTTTGGTCTTGTGATATTACCGAGGGGAGCACTTTCTCCACCCTTCTGGCTAAGATTTTAGAGAGTATTTTAACGTCGTTATTCAGAAGTGAAATTGGTCTGTATGATGCACATTGTAATAAGTCCTTATTTTGTTTTGGAAAGACAGTGATTAGTGCTTGGCGAAAGGTTTGTGGAAGAGATTGGTTATCTCTGGCTTCTGTAAATGTTGCTAATAAGAGGGGGGCTAGCTGAGCGGAGAATTTCTTGTAAAATTCTACAGGGTAACCATCAGGGCCTGTAAACTGTGATACAATGGGAAACAAATACAGTGGGTTTTTTTTAACCTCCTCTTTTCTCAATCAGCTTCTGGCTTGCTGCTGCTGTGCCGCATGATCTGCATCTTGCGTGGTGCTTTGAACATTTAAAAGCCTGTACAGCAGCTGTCCTATTCTTTGTCTTTTATTTCCGGCCACGGGCGTGGTTAAATCTCTTGGCACAAAGTTTTGTCTCATGGATGTGAGTTCTTGATCATTTTTAGTTTATAATTTAAAAATGGAATAAGAATCTGAAAATCTGAAAACATCACATTAAAGTTTGATAAATTCTGAAAAGAACGATACCAAACATATATAGTATATGTAGGTTTTAAAATAACCCGATTTAAAGTGTGACAAAAAATGTGACATAAGATTGTTGCACAAAATTGCTGCACTTTTAGGCTTAGGATTTTGTATATATAGAGTAGATTTAAATTACTTCAACTGTCAAAGTGTGACCATCTTGCATCACTGGAGCTTCTCATTTTCAATTAAAATACTTTTTATTGCTTTTACTGCATTTATTAAAAGCGAGTAACATTCCATAAAAACAAGTCAAACTTAACAAACTAAATTCAATTCAACCCCCACCCAAGAGAAAGAGAGGAAGGCCAACAGCAGAGTAAAACTTTAAGAGTAGAAAAGAGGGAAGAGGATAATTTTCGACCAATATAAATGCTTATTCTAAAATGTTATTGATTAGATCATGCCAGGTTTTAAAAAAGTTTTGAACAGATCCACTAAGTGAGAATTTGATTTTTTCCAATTTCAAATAGTATATAACATCAGTTACCCACAGACTTAAAAGAGGTTGGCTAGGATTCTTCCAGTTGAGCAAGATAAGTCTAAAATTATTTTCATACTTACTTGCATTTTCCTGTATTTATTCCTCAATTTTTTATAGCATGCCTCTAAAGGTTACCTCAAAACCATTTACCATTAAATAAATGTTTCTCCTGATCTTTAATATCCTGAAGCAGCTTCTCGTATGTCTTGTTTATGTCCTTCATATCTTTCCTCATATCCTTTATGTAACCTTCCAGTGTAGAAGTTATTGCTGTAATCATTACAGTGATTGTTACCTTAAGCTTGGAGTATCAAGCCCAGTTGGAGTCAGTGCCGCTGACCTGCAGGAGATAGATGACAACTTCTGGAATCGACGAGTTCTCCTGTCCCAACTCACTTGCAGTTTCGCTCCCACTTTCGCTGTCAGCAGCAGCTGATGCTGCAGCGTCAAGTCCCTGGAGATCTATTCTTTTCCCTATCTGTTCCAGGTCAGTCTATGGCAGGCCATACCTTGAAGTTGAACTTGAGGCATGTTTATATATATTTTTTTAAATGGATGCAGTCCAGCTCTTTCAGATGGCCAAGCCACTTCCCAACAGATCATTTGGTTTTGATGACTTTAGCCCCTTGGTTGGCAATGCCCCATTCCCTTTGGTCTGTGTTTCTGAGTAGTTCTATGCCATTATTAGATGATCAATTCAGTATTCTGGCTGCCTTATTTGTTAGAATGTTTTTTTCTGTGAGTTTGGCTCTGAAAAATTTCCTATTGTACTCCAATGGCCTTTGGTTAATTCCTGATATCCCCAGTTTGCCCCTGACATTGAAAACCAAATGTAGCAGTTATGACTGAAAAAAATCTAGCACTTAGAGTGTTCAACCTCTGCTGCATAAAATATATATAATTATATAATATATAATTAAAAGAAAAAAAAAATGCTTTTCTGACTCGTTTACTATTTTGACTGGATTTCACCAATATAATTTATGGCCAATGACACTTTCCTGTGAAGCATTATTGTGTTTCACCCAGTAACATTTATGCTTCTGCTTTGGTTCATGATTTCAGCAGATATTTGCACTGAAGCCTGATATGTGTATGCCTTAAGAAATCTAATTTTATAGAGAAGTGACCATACTGTCATGTTATGGATTTTGCTTTTTCTTGGTTTTATCTCTGCAACCATTTTTAGGTTTGTGTTCGCCTTTTTCTAGTTCTCTTACTGTTTGACATTGCTGCCAATTCTGAAGAAGATGTGTAATCTCCTAAAAGTGCTTTGACACACAGTAAATTAAAATTTTCCCTGCAAACTTTGTGGCATCCCAAATTAATTTATATGTTCAATTACTGGTTGTCTTTTAGATTCTTATTATGTCCTTATTTTCCATCAATGTTGCAGACTGTTCATCTGCACAGTATTCTTCAGTTGCATTCACCTCACCACCATAAGCCAGTGGTGATGCTCACGCAGGGCCACATGTGTTAGTCTATGAGGTGATTAAGTTTGATGAGTCCATCTCCATGGTAAGAATTCATTTATCTGAAAAACAGCCTTACACCTATGTCCGACATTGACCCACTTTTCTGTACCTCTCTGGACTGGAGTCTCTTTCAGCACCATCTAATGGGCTTAAAATACAGTATCTCCCTAACTCTCTAATGCAAAGCAGGCTGGTAACACCCCTCCATGCCCCTCAGAATAGCTGTTTTCCTAATGTACCCCACTTTATAAATAAAAGGTAAATAAAGGTAAATAGAAATAAAGAGTATCTTACAAGCAGCTTAATAAATCAAAATTGGACTGAAAACTAAATAAACCATTAATAGCTATCTTAAAACAGATCAATCAATCATTAAATCAAACATCTGTACTTTATATACCCTCTTCATAAATGGTATCATTTCAAAGCATTTTGATAGATACCAAAGAGCGGACTGTAAAGTAGAATCAGGATTAGTACAGCAAATATGAAAGAGGTAGTCTAAAGTATATTCCATTTAGAGTCAACATAAGCTAACTGAATGTTGGAATAATTTGGATTATATAAAAATGGTGTTTAAGATGGATGTTTATGTGCTTAGGTCCAAAGTCATTTTAGCTGCGGTAAGATACAGTAAGCATAATTAGCATATATTTCCTAAAAATATGAGATGCTATACTGTAAGGTTGTTTTAGTTTTGTTTTGCTTTTCAAAAGTTTTAGAGGTTCTTTTGAATTTCATACAGGCTTATTAGCAGTACTAGTAATAAGCCGGATAAGCCCAATTTATTATTGATTTCATCAGAGATTAGTGCTGATGAATTAAATGCTACATCTCCTCTGTCAAGATTCAGAGTGTATGAGTAGATTTCATTGATTTTTACTCAACAATGATTCTTATGTGTTTATGATTATAATGTTAGAACCTTTACTTTTTTTCTTCAAGGTATGAAAGCTGAAGAAAAATACATAAAAACATACATGGTGTTCCCTGCTGGGCTTTGATTTTCAAATTTCAAAATTGCCATCAATGCTGTTTGGGAATCTTTGCATTTTCTTATCTCTTTGGGGCAGAGTACACTGCTCACAGCTGTTTCATTTTCAACATTTGATAGCTAATATACTGAAATACATTTTAAAATTTCAGATTTCCTTTACCTTTTATTTCTACTTTCATTTAGGTTTTTGAAAATACACTCTTCTTGCCCTCAAAGTCTAGTTTCAAATAGCAGAAAGCTTTAGAATTCAAGCAGTCAAGCTATTGCAATTCTTCTGAACATGCCATCTTTGATCTTTAGCTATTGCTTCTTATGTTCTTGACCCCTACACATCAAACGATGTAGTCTCACGATGGTATTTGATCTGAAATAAAGTGAACTAAAAGCTTTTCTTTGTGCCTTAAAAGTAATGGAACAATATAATAATGCATTACTCCAGATAAACAAAAAACACTTGACCCTTCCACTTCATTTATGGAACTGAGCTATCTGTTTTCACATTGTACCAGAATGTTTGTATTAACTAAAATTTGTAGAAATAACTACAGAAAAAATAAGTAATGAAGAGCTTATTTTCTGGTAAAATGATTTTGAAGAAAGTTTTAATGAATCATCATGCAAAGAAAATACGCAGTATGAAGCACTGCATGCAGTACAGTATTTACTGAAAAAAATGAGAAGGTGCTTGAACAAATATGAAGTGGTACTCAAGAGATACAGTAATCCTTTAAACCAGTCATGCCCATCTTTGTTTTTCTGACAATTAGAAAATAACTCTTTTATTTTTAATTTCCGGTTAATCAGGGCAGTCAGTGACTAGCCACTGCCCTTCAGAGGATGCCTGGACAAGCTTCTTAGGAGGAGTTCATTTTCATGATTAGAAAACAAGCAAAATGATGCGGCAGAGGCTGTAACTCTGTCTGGACTTGGTGGCATTTTTGCCGCTACCCTTCTGGCCATTTGGGTCTTCAGTCTTTTCTTCTTAGGATTGGCTCCTTCTTGGAAAAGAACAGAACAGGCTTTGTCTTATCTGGAGTACAATTCAGCTTATTGCTTTATAGTGCCCTGCAATGAGAACAGACAGACAGAGTCCCCGCAAATACCAACAACTTGGATACATTAACAGCAATTGTCTTCAACCACATTTTTTAAACAAATTTATGCAAATGATCTCTTAGCTTATAGTTCTAGCACATGTACCTGCTCAACTTTGTCATCTTCTGTAGAAGTAATTTTATTTAATTCTGAGCATTTCACCAGATTAAATTAATTTATGGTTTGAATTCCAAGGTGTAATTTAATATACATTCTCAGTACATGTACGTATATAAAGTAGTACAGCATACATTATGTAGCCTGACACCATGATATTTACAGTTTATTCAAAAAAGTATTCTGACCCTTTCACTTCTGCCCCTTGCACTTTATTGTGTTGTAGATTTAATTTTATGAATAATTTTTCCATTTTGCCATTTGCTGTGGATCTCCAAAGTGTGATCAGGTGTAGCGTGTTCGCTTTCAGTATCCTTGAGATGTGTCTAGTACTTGAATGGAGTAAACCTGTGGCAAATTGAATTGATCGGACATAGTTTAGAAAGGCACAAACCTGTTTATGTAAGGTATCACAATTCACATTGCATGTCCAGGAAAACACTAAGCCATGATATCCAAAGGCATCTCTGTAGACCTCTGTGACCAAATTATAATGATAGTTAAGTCCAGAAGTATTTGGGCAGTGATATAATTTTCCGAATTTTAGCTGTGCGCACTACCACAATGGATTTGAAATGAAGCAATCAAGATGTGATTGAAGTGTAAACTTGCAGTTTTAATTTAAGGCATTTAATGAAAACATTATATGAGCCTTTAGAAAACAGAGCTGTTTTTATACATGCTTTCCCCATTTTCAGGAACTCAAAAGTATTTGGACAAACTAACTTAATTATGAATATAATGATCATTTTCAATACTTGGTTGAAAATCCTTTGCAGTGAATGACTAGTTGAGGTCTGGAACCCACGGCCATCTCCAAGTGCTGTGTTTCCACCCACCTGATGCTATGCCAGGCATTTACTGCGGCTGTCTTCAAGTATGAGTTGTTCATTGCACTTTCTGCCTTCAGTTTTGTCTTCAGCAAGTGAAATATATGTTTAGTTGGGTTGAGTTCAGTTGATTGACTTGTTCAGTGAAAAATATTCCACCTCTTTGCCTTGAAGAGCACTTGGCTTGCTGTCACAGTATGTTTTGGCTCATTGTCCATCTGTAATGTAAAGCGTCAGCCTATTAGGTTTGCAGCATTTGTCTAAATCTGAACATACAATATAGCCCTGTACACTTCAGAATTTATCCTGCCACTTCTGTCAGCAGTCATTTCATCAATAAACACCACTGACCCACTTCCATTGGCGGTCATGCACGCCCAGGCCATAACACTGCTTCCACCATGTTTCACAGATGATGTCAGAACACTCTAGACAAGAACAGGACATTCAGCCCAACAAAGCTTGCCAGTCCATACCAGATGTGGTATGCTACAGATCAAGAGCCGTTCCTTCTCTTCTACATACTGTTTTCTGTCCATCATTCTGGTACATATTGACCTTAATTTCATTTGTCCAAAGAAAACTGTTTCAAAACTGGACTGGATTTAACAAATATTTTCTGACAAAGTCTAATTAGTTCTTCCTATGCTTGAGGATTACCATTTTGCACCTTGTGGTAAACCCTCTGTATTTTCTTTTGTGAAGTCTCTTGATTGTGGACTTTGGCAATGATAGGCCTACCTTTCAGAGAGTTTTCTTGGTTTGGCTAAGTATCATGAATTGTTTTTTCTTCACCAAGGAAAGAATTCTGCAGTCATAGAATTTTAATCAAATATTTTTAATCAATACATAATCATTTTTACAATTTAATATAAGAATATACTTAAATGAATTTGTAACAATGGATTATTAAAAGCATAAGAAAAAGGACTAAAGATACCTAAAGGATTAACTAAAAGTGGCTTAAAGCTTGGGCATGTGAGGCTTTTGACTCACCTTGAGGAGGCAACAAAATAGTTGCTAAGGTTAAAATGAAGTAGCTGTGTAATGAACACACCCTTAAAAAGCGAAAACAGCCCTATTGTGAAGCGGTGATAAGATCAAGGGGTAAACCCATAGGACAATCATGCCAACAAAGTGATGTTTTTTTAAATAATGGAAAAATCAACATGTATACAAACTTACTGGTGGCTGTAGTCGATTGGCTAAGATGAAAGAATTATGAAAATTAAGAGTCAAGTGATATGATGTATTACATAAGGTAATGGTAATGGAAAAGTATAAAAGAATTGTATTAAAGATTCCTCACTCCACGCACTAACACATTGGTGCATATCTATGTGCAAATAAAGAATAGTAATGCATTTTTATCAGGTCTCCAAAAATGATTTATTTGAATAGAAAGAAAAGTTTTTTCCACTACACAATAATGCAGAATTCCATGGTTGTCAAGGCCTTCTGTTGTTGCTGAGCTCACCAGTGCATTCCTTCTCTTTAAGAATGTACCAGATGGTTGATTTGACCATTCCTGGTGCTTCTGCTGTCTTGCTAAAGGGTTTGGTTTGTTTTCTCAGCCTAATGATGGACTGTTTTTACTTGCATGGATAGCTCTTTGGACCTCATATTGAGAGTTCACAGTGATAGCTTCCAAATGCAAATTACACACTTGCAATCAACTCCAGACCTTCTACCTGCTTAAATAGTTAATGAAATAATGCTCATACCTGGTTATAGAACAGCTTGTCAGTCAATTGTCCAAATACCTTTGAGCCCCTGAAAATAGAGGGGACCATGTATAAAAATGTCTGTCATTCCTAAATTGCTCATGTGATATTTTTGTTGAACCCTTTGAATTAATTCTGAAAGCCTATAATTCAATCATGTGAATATTTCTTCATTTCAAATCCATTGTGGTGGTGTATAGAGCTAAAATTGTGAAAATTGTGTCACTCTCCAAATACTTAGGTCCTAACTGCAGATCTGGGCAAATGTATATAACCAATTCTAAGCTTTGAGTGTTACCAGGAGTGCAGTGCCCTTAATAATTATTAATTGGAAGAAGATTGGAGCCACCACTACCAGTGTACAGGCCAGCCATAATATCCAGCAACCTTGAGGAGATCCCACAAAGTCTCAGAATGTCCCACAGGGCAGCTTGATCAACTGAGTAAAACACTTTATGAAAATCGGCAAAGGCTGCAAAGAAATTCTGACAATATTCACATTTGCCTGGTCATGCTGCTCTCCACACTTTCTTTTTGAGCAGAGGAACTGAACTCTGTCTTGGACCTGACTCCATCTGTTCATTTCTTGTGGATATCATCCTCTGCCACCACTCTCATTCTCTTGCATGACCATCAGTTACTTCAGCCTTTTCTTCTCTGCTGCCAGGAAATTACACAAATCCTCAACAACTCTTTGCTGGATTTAGAGGGTCTCAGAGTGATATGGTGTGTAATCAGTGTCTTGCAGGGGCCACTAGCATTTTTTTTTTAATAATAATATGATATATAGTTCACTATGCTGTTTTGCCCATTGTTAGATTTGGTTATTTTTATAAGGTGCAAATGTTCTTCCTGTATGTGCAAAAGATGCTGTGCAGCATATCGGCCAAGATTAACGGTTCAATATTTTAGGATGGCCACTCCTCCTGGGATGCAGATGCAGTAGAATTACTCTATTATTGTTAGTTCTAATTTCATTTCTATCTGTTATTACAATGCATTTCTACCTAGCCTGAACTATATTTATATTCATTCTGTCTCTTGGGCACCACTTCATCCTCTGGCAATGGAACTTCCAATTATATGATGTGGCCTTACAGTAGGTGTCCAAAGAAACATCACTATAAACCAACCGTGAAAATCCGCCACGAAGTGACAATATTATTGCCACAGTTTTGGACTTATGCCTTGACAGTTTTGTCAATGTAATCGTACCATGTCCAAGGATGGGCTTCCTGGCCAGCTGGCTTAGCTCTGTCTGATGTCATTTACAGACTGGCCTGTACTTTGGGAATGGCACAATTAATCTTTTGGAAGAATTTTCAGTGAATTGAAAGTGGTGCTTTCCTTTAATGTAATCTAAGTGCTAAAAAAGGTGACTGGAGAGTAAAAAAACCATTATTAGGTAGAAAGTAATGATTACTCGACCAACAATTAGAGTAACTTGACAATCAGTAATGCTTGCAATGGTAAATTGGGAAAAATTCACTTACATAATGCTTTAGGAAATGTTATGAAGTATTATTAGTTAAAAATACCTTCAGTAGTGGAAAACAGAATTAGAGCAGGCTTAATCTGTCTTCAGTTTCTAATTTAAAGTTTTTTTTTTTTACAAATACTAAATCTTGCATACTTTATTTAAACCAAAAGCAGTTTCTAGAAATGTAAGCTCCAGAACAGTACTTGCTGACCCTCTGATGAATTGTGACCAGGTCTTGCTCATTGGTTATTTAAAGCCATTCCTCAAACACGCATTATAACTAAGAAGGTTGTAAATATAAGGTAAGAGGGTGGTGTATTATTAGGGAAGAACATAATAGAACATATAGGGGAAAATACAGACATATAGAAAAATAATATTAAAATCTAGTGTTCAAAGGCTTGCTTTCGGGGATGGTCTTTGACTACCACTTTTATGGGTGGTTGGTCCACTTGACCACATAAACTCCCAAAATTCTCCCTGTTTATCTTCCTTTAGCTCTAAAAAATTTTCCATTTCCACACTCTGACCTTTCTTCTTCCATCAGTTTGCTAATAACTCACTTCACAACTCCATACTCTTCTTCCGTAAAGCAAGAAGAGGGTTTTACGAACTACTTCTGTGTATGCAGGAAGTCCTACGATTGTTGTAGTAGAGATGTACCTTGGAATTAATTTTGGAAGAGAAAATATTTAAATAATAATTAGTGTGATTTTAAACTCATTTCTCAGGTCAAGTCACTTTTATTGTCACATTATTTAGCACAAAGGTACAGGTAAGTGAAATTATTAAGAAAAGCTCTAGCCCTAAACAATGGGTAAACATTTTATAGCAAAGTGGATGCAGAGATTGTATGTAAGATTTGCCATTTAATTATTTTAACTTGCTTTTAAATTATATAACCTTGCCTGATCAATTTTGTTACATTGCTTAAAAAAAACCCTTTATAACAGTGTGAGGGATGTTGTCTGGGAGTCTTACCCAGATGAGACACCCACAGCTTGGAAGGACCGAGAAAGATAGCATGCGCATGACATTGTCTCTCCTGGATCTCTAGATTGAAGCCCCCCTGGGTTGTGGCAGCATCCCAAATCCCTACAGGACGTCATGGGAACTGGAGCTCTGTGAATCAGCCCTGTTGGGTGCCTTGGGCGCCACCAGGGGGTGCAGAGAGAAATTGCAAGCCCTGTTTTGTCGGAAGTGCTCCCAGGCCATGATTATAGGATACCAGAAGCACTCCTGGGTTTCACATAAAAGAAGCCACCTGCCTCAATTCCGGGAGCCAGAGTCAGGAGGAAAAGGACAAAGCTTGCTGGGATGAGTGGAGGAGACAAATAGAGAGAGAGAGAGAGAGAGAGAGAGAGAGATAGTAGATGAAAGAGAACTATTGTGCTTTACTGTGCTTAGGAGCTACAACTATGCTTACTGCTGTTGTAAACACTTAATGGGAAGCATTTCACACCAAATAAAAGCTCATTGTGCTCAGCAGTTGTATCAGAGCCTGTGTGGTTAGATGTTTCGGGACCTGCAGTGCCCCCTGGTGGCCACAACAATTTCACTGAATATGATCCAATTTGAATAATGTTCATAAAAAATTAATTTTTACTGTATAAAACCCAATCGGTCTTATCTTGCCTCCTCCTTCAGCAGACATCCAGAACTTCATCAGCTGTAACAATATTGACAGCATGGTTAACCTGCTCAGTTTGCTTTCTGTCATGGTGATGTGTTGTATAACCTTAATTGTTGCAAGTCATAATAAAGGTTTCTCAACATAAGTAGTGGACACTAAACATGTTGCAAAAATTCAAAGACGTTTGCAAATGCTTGAGTAAAAATTTATTTTATAAGTCTTTAATGTGTCAAGACAATTAGTGGAGCAGGAGTTTGACTGGTCCACTTAGTTTTCCATGATTCAGTTTCAATTTGCCATAAAGAAAGATGACCTGCAAAGGTGTTTTCACCATTTAAAAAAGATCTTGAAATATCATCGAAAACCTATGCAGTTATCACTGCAATTCTCCATTAAAATTGCCCAGACCATGGAACATTAGTTACATAGTTGTAGTTACATACCCTGATATTTTAATTACATTTTGAAAGTACAGATACAATGTAACTATTTAAAGTACACTTGTTTTTAAATTAGTGATTAATTGTTACATTGTAATTATATTAACTGTGGAATAACAATGACAACTGAGTAATTAACTATAGCGTTACTTTGTATTACACAATAAGTACAGAGTAATAACTCATAGTAACACTGTACTTATACAGGTAATTACAAAGTAGTTACAGTGTATACTTCTGTCCACGAAGGAATTGTATATTAATACCAGCTCTCTTGATCTATACTGCGATAGAATTAGCAATTCCCTCACCAGTCAGTGTTTCAAAGTACTAAATTACAAGAAGTCTTCTTGAATCCCATACTGACAATTATAAACGGTTGATTAGTTCCACAGCAATAATTCATTTCATCTACAAGTAGACTGAAACAATGAACCGTGTTTAACTTATTAACTTATCTTTTCAATAATGATGTGACCAATAATTTAGAAAATCTTGTTCAGTTGTATAGCACTGTCAGATGCTGCATTGGATTGCCCTGAATGTGAGATTTTAAAGTAGTGCTTCATCTCTAGCTCAGAAATTTTTATCATTTTGTGCAAAATGTCAAGTTCAATTTGGTCTCCTGACCGTGTGATACAATTTTGTCTTTGTATGATCTCTAAATGTTTCTAATGCAAGTTTCCAGTTCTTGAACAGCAGACTAACCAACTTTCCAGGTTTGTTATTACCATTTTTGCCCAAACTTTCGATAAAAATTAAATGCAGTTTTTGCAGGAGCCATCATCATCCCTACAGAAATAAATTTGCCAAATATAGTGGCATTACTATTGCTATTGAAAACCTAGCTTATTTTCTATAATTGGAAAGAATGTCCAGGTTAAGGTGTACAGTTGTAAGTATAAATATAAAGCCAGTCTTGGTCTGAAAACTGTTTACATTATTGCAGTATAAAATAATCCAAAATATCTGAGGTAATTTTAGCAACTGCTATAGTTCTCATCACAAAGTTCTTGTCTTGAAGGAGTCCCTCCTGTGTCTCTCTTTTACCTTCTGCATTTTCTGTTTGTTCTGCAACCTGCTTTGCTGATGCAAAACTTCCACCTATATCGCACGTCTCAACTATCTCAGATCTCTAGATCAACAAGATTTGCGCGTGGAACAATACAAAGGACTGTCAGACGCACTGCAAGCAAACATTGAAAATAACAACGTGCGTGTAGGCAAAATGATCATATTACTGTTCACATTTCCAGAAAGTCCAAGATACATGCAACAAAACTAGCAGGATGCCATGGCCATAGTACATAAATTCGGACAGCCTCATTTATTTATCACTTTCACATGTAATCCTGCTTAGCCGGAAATTCTACATGCACTGTCAGATACCCAAAGACCGGAGTATAGACCTGATATTGTAGTACAAGTCTTTTGGGTTAAGCTGCAGGAATTACTTAGATACATTCTACAACAACATCTTTTTGAGGTTGTTATTGATTATATTTACGTAATCGAATTTCAGAAGCGTGGCCTTCCTCATACCCACATGCTCTTCACAATACAGTAATTCTAACAACCAATCTTCAGCCACGGTCAGTTGTACGTGGATTTTTCTAGGGTTAGATCTTTCGACTCATTATCTGTCGTCACCACCAAAACACCTATTCACAACTGCATCTTGTAGCATTGCCACATAAAAAAAAAAAAGTATATATTTTTTTCTTCTTCTCTCTATGTAAAGTCCCGTTGTCAAAAAAAAAAAAAATAT
>JANRMT010062842.1:5629276-5666575 GCA_026402145.1 Polypterus bichir lapradei | reverse complement strand
GATAAGATAGGCGGGTTAGATAGAGAAGACCTTTTGGGAAACAGACGCACTATTTAAATAGAGGTGGGAAAAGGCAGGAAGAGGAAAAAGAAAAGACAGCCCAAGTTTTATGGCGAAGGAGGAAAGGACATGACCATTCTAAGTCCAGGAGAAAGATTTGTTTTCGGGGAGCACCACAAGTCAACTGCAGTCTGGGGTGGCCACCTCGAAGATTCCGGATTCACTGAGGATACCAGGAAAAGGATCGAAAACAGTGTGAGCGGTAAACCTTTTTATTCTGGGATTGGCATGTCTGATGAACTGGACTATGGAGAAATAGTAAAACGAGAAAAACACTAAATCAAAAGGACGGAGGGGAAAGTTCTTGGAAATATAATTTCATGTTTTGTGTTCATAGTATATATTGGAAGTGGGGGTGTTGTAAAAGTGTATTAATTATAGTTTTTTGTTTTTGCATTTTTTTTTCTCTGTGTGGGTTTGTTAATATCGTTTTTATTATTATAAATCACCTTTCGGCGCTGTGGGAAGGGGTTAAAGGCAGTTTGAGGTTGTCCTGCAATCTTCAGTTAAACTTAGTAAAGTGTAGCAGAAAAAATCGTTACAATCTTTCAAGAAGTATTTATTTCTTCTTAATTTGTGAATTCCTTTCTCTCCGTTTTCCGTTCCTATTCTTACACCGCTGTATGCTACGGCGGCCGTCGGCTAGTAAAATATATTTTAGGAGTACAAACCTGAAATCCCCCTGCCTGGCTATGCCTACTGCATAAAGCTACCTTTAACATCTTCAGGTGCCTCTGTATTTCTATGACTTGACCAGCATATATAAAGTACAGCTCAGACAGGCTTTCCTCCCCCTAGCACAGAGACACCTAAAAACAACAAATTTGGACTTCATACTGTCCATGAGTGAAGGTGGGACTTTCCATATTTTAGTAGATGTTTCCCACTTTCTTCTTCACCTCGTCTTGGTCCTTATAAGATTCCAAGTTTGTTTGGGAAGACCCTTAGAAGCTATAAGCTAGATCTGTAAGCAATGTTATTTCTACTCATGGCTTCTCCTACCACCTCTATGCTGTTGGTGCACAGATTTTCCTCTCATTTCCCTCTTAAAACCCACAGGTTTCTGCCCAGATCTCCAACTGTCTGTCTTCCATGTCATCATGGATGAATGATCATCACCTTAAACTTAAACCTTTCAAAATTAGATATCTGTTCTTGCCCTCAGTCTCTTTCCTAAGATTTGTTTCTAAGAATAAATCTTGAAGATGTCATCCTTTCACTGTCAGTCATGGTCAGGAATCTTGGCATTACTCTGGACCTCTGGCTTTCATCAATCAAACATTCAGTCAATCAACCATTTCTGTCATTTCTTTCTTCATAATATTAAGAAGATTCAACTCTTCCTTATTAATTATGCCACCTAACTCCCAGGCAGTGTTTTTTTCTTGGCTGGATTATTGCAACTCTCTCCAGGCTGGACTTCTTTCAGCTGCTATCAGACCTCTCCAGCTCCTCCAGAATTCAGTTACTCGATTGGTGTTCTCTGTTCATTGTTTCACTCCTCTGCTTCTGTCTCTCTTCCAGCTTCCTGTTGATGTAAGGGTCCAGTTCAAAACTCTTGTTTTGACCTACATTTCTTTGAATGGTTGTGCTCTTTGATATTTCCAATCCTTGGTCTCTTCTTATGTCCCTTTAAGAAGTCTCATTTCTGCCTCTGCCTACCTGCTGACCATCCCTCCTCTTGCCAGATGTGTCAAGACTGGACAATGCTTGTCCATTCTTGCTCCAAAGCTGTGGAGTGATCTCCCTTTATCTATTAGTACTACATCCAATTTACTTGTGCTTAGGCATCTTTTGAAAATGATCTTTTCATTCAGCAGTTAAATATTTTGGAACTGCTTAGTTTCTCTTCTACAGAATAGTCGCTGTTGCACTAAGACTTTAGGATACTGTTTATTTGTCTTAGTCTAGTTGAAGGTATAATTACATTGTAGGTCTACTTGTGCTCACTTTTGTATATTGTTCTCTGTTATTTTTGATGCTTGCACCTTCATGCTTGTATGTATTATGATTTGCTTCGTAAGTCACCTTGGATAAAGGTGTCTGCTAAATAAATCAATAAATAAATAATACTATCTTCTTCACTTTCACAGCATTATTTTATTTCTCAGTCATTTTATTTCAAGAAAAGAAGAATAATTTAGGTCTGTCAGCTTGCAACTGAAGTTTCAATATACACTTTCATAGTTCAGTGGCCTTTTTATGTTCTCTGTAAAAAGAACAGAATACTGCACTTCATTCACATGTCACCAAAATTGTAATGTGCTAAAGTGTACAGTATATCCTTCCAATCCCTTTTTTTAGAGTCTCCAGCCATTAGATGTCTTCCATCGTCTCTCAAGATGTCCTTTGTCGTAAAGAAAGAACATTTTAACATGCCTGTCACTACTTGACATAAAAATAAAATCAGGTAACTTTTGTGCATTAAAGAAACAAATTCCAGATGTTAAATATGTAAACCAGTTTTAATACTCACTTTATGAACATGTGCCTGTAATTGAAACTATTTAGTTTCTTATTATTGACAGGTTATACCGCGGCATTTTAAGGTGGACTGCAAATCATATAAAACTATCATATAAATACACAAAATGTAAAGTTCAAATTAACAGATAATTTGCATTACTTGCACATTTGAATAAAAATTTTATATTTCACTAAACACTCCCATTATGCTCAGGGATAGTAGGCCTCACTAAGATAAACTTAGTATAAATGATTGTACATAAATATAAGACACTATTTAAATGCCAAAGTAAATGTTATTATATTATAATAGGACATTTTTAAAGTCGTGTGGTACAAGTAAATGAGGAAAAGCATTTGGCAATGAAAAAGAGAAAAATAAGGTGTACAAAATTCTGTCACAAATATCCAATAAACATGACAGTTTAATATAGGCATTCCATTACAGTCTTGTTCAAGCTACACTTTACCATTAAACAGAACAATTGTTGAAGAAACACACACTAACTTCACTCTTAACATAAACTGCAGAATTCCAGGCCTGCCAAACAGTTAAACAAATGGTGAAGAGGATGCTCAATCCTAATCACTTTGCTCACTGCGTCAACTGTGCATTGCTATGCTTTGTATATTGTCAATGTTCGTATCAAAATCAGATCAAACTAAAAGACAAAACAATCTTTGAATCTGTTCAGTTAATGAAAAAAAAAACAAACAAAAAAACATTGTTACAGGTTTCTTAGAACTGTGGTTTGGGTTGCATCATAAAAATTACAATTATCATCAAGGTACATTTCCAACTATCTGTAAAATTTGACTCACTCAAGTAATTCATCATTTATTTGACTATTCAAATAACAGTGTTTTTTTCAGGATCTAATATGTTTGGTTTTTTTGTTCATTACAAATATGTATTCTTAATATTTTTTTTCTACAAGATGCTGTGGCTGAGGCTGGAGAGATTGTAAATACAGCAAACTATTGACCAGGTGCTTCACCAGTTGCAGCTGTACGGGATACAGGCAAAGAAAAAGCCTTCTTCTTCTTCTTTTGGCTGCTCCCATTAGGGGTTGCCACAGTGGATCACCTTTTTCCATATCTTTCTGTCCTCTGCATCTTGTTCTGTTACACCAATCACCTGCATGTCCTCTCTCAGCACATTCATAAACCTTCTCTTAGACCTTCCTCTTTTCCTCTTGCCTGGCAGCTCTATTCTTAACATCCTTCTCCCAATATACTCAGCAACTCTCCTTTGCACATGTCCAAACCAGCGCAATCTCGCCTCTATGACTTTGTCTCCAAACCGTCCAACTTGAGTTGACCCTCTAATGTACTCATTTCTAATCCTGTCCATCCTCGTTACACCCAATGCAAATCTTAGCATCTTTAACTCTGCCACCTCCAGCTCTGTCTCCTGCTTTCTGGTCAGTGCCACCGTCTCCAACCCATATAACATAGCTGGTCTCAATACCGTCCTGTAGACCTTCCCTTTCACTCTTGCTGATACCCATCTGTCACAAATCACTCCTGACACTCATCTCCTCCCATTCCACCCTGCCTGCACTCTCTTTTTCACCTCTCTTCCACAATCCCAGGCAAAAAAAGCCACATATTAAGAAATAAATAAATTAATTAATAATAATTATATTACATTTCAGCTAGAGTTTCCTAAAAGCCACATGGGAGACTCTGGAGGTTCTGAGGTTTCACAAAAGCAAAAAAAATAGTTTTTTTGGCCATCAGACTAAAAGCATCATAAGGCAAACACATTGTTAAAAAAACAACTAATAGTAACATCATGCTGTGGAAATGCATTTCTAAAGCAGGCCCTATAAGATTTGTGAAAGTAGAGGGTAAAATGAATGCAACAAAATACTTGGGAATCCAGAAGGAAAACCTGATTCAGTCTGCAAGACACCTGTGTCTGAAAAGAAGATTTATTTTCCAGCAAGACAAGGACTCCAAGCATAAAGCCAAAGTTACAAAGGAATGGCTTAAAAACATTATTAATGGCCTTAAGTGGCCAAGTCAGAGTCCAGATCTCAATCCAATTGAGAAGCTGTGGCAGAATTTAAAAAGGGCTGCTCATTTGCAATGTCCATGCAATCTGACAAAGCCTGAAAAGTTTTGAAAAAGGGAATGTGGAAAAATTAAAGTGTCCAGAAAGGTAAAGCTGATAGAGACCTGTCCACATAGACTCATCTCTGCTAAAAGTGTATCTATTAACTTGGTGAATATTTATGCAATCATTTTTTTTGTATTTCATGTTAGTAATTAATTAATACCAATTTAAAGAGATCAGTTTTATTAAAGAATCATTTTCTGTTGATCTGTGTCAAAAAAGCCAAATTAAATCCACTGTAATTCAGTGTTAAATAACAATAAAATGTGAAAACGTCCAATGGGGTGAATGTGTTTTATAGGCCCTGTAATTCTCTGTCACCCAGGAAGCAAATAGATTCAGGTCAGCCATCTTACAAAGAGCTAAGCAGGTCAATTACCAGAAAGTATTTCATGACTCAGAAAGGGGTTTGTACATTTCTCTGTGTCAGAGGGGGACATTTTTTGTACACTGAGTCATTCTATTTTTCTCTTAGGAAAAAAAACATGTCAATAGTACATTTAAAACCCAGCAGATGAACAGGCAATAGGCACCCATTGTTGGTACTGGGGGTGAGAAGTTAAAAGGCTGTTTGCAGACTGTAGGTATTTGCTGTATTGCAAAGGAGTCTCCACTTTGAAGTTTGGCTGGTTGAGATTACAAACAATACCAAGTTGTGATAACAGAACTGCTCCTTCCTTGGAGGATGTCTGTATTTACCTGACTTGGCAATTAACATGTTTGACAATATTGGCTTCTAATCAGCATATCTGTACTTATTCATGATTGGTAACAATTCCTTTTTTTAACTTGTGTTTTCATTAATTGTTAAACCCATGAAATGCAGATGTACCATTGTTTAATCTGATTGTCCAGAACTGATAATGGCAGGGACTGAAGTAGATAAAAACTCCTGGCAGCAGAAGGCAGGGGGGGACAGTCCACTGAGAACACAGCCAAGACACTCGGACAGAGCACAGGGGCTCACAGGCTGACAAGGGTACGTGGCTGGCACGACGTGAGGCACAAGGACGGCAATACTTCCAGGAAGGAAGAGACAGCTCTACAAGGAGATGCCGGTTGTGGGTCCAGCGAGAGAGGGAAGCTGCATGAAAGGACCGAGCAAGCTGGCAGACAAGAAATAAGACGTGCCTAGGTCACAGCAATACAAGGAGCCCAGGGTGGGAAAAAGGAACAACGAAGAGACGCCGACAGGGATTCCACGATTTTGACAAAACTTCTCTTGGGAAACGAGTGTCCGGTGAACGAGAGTGCATCCGTGGACCGTTGAACAATTAAGTGTTGGGGTAACACTGAGAACAAACTGGACTTTGCCCCACTAAAGGTTGTATCATCCAATTCTTGTTTTTAATGGACTTTTAGAGTGCGTACTGTGTGCTTTCCTTTCTAAAAAAGAAATTTTCTTCATGATACTGTTAGATTTGGTTTATGTTCATTCATCTTTTTAATGTACTTATTATTGTCTAGTATAATAGAAGTTACTGTTGCTTTTCCTGAAATTACCATTGTGTCTTTCATTGTGTGTTTACTCACCGCCCAATTTAAAGAAACCTGTGTGCTATTATTGGTAAATTTCAGGAGTTCCCAGTCTCTTGATAAAACTGGGTGGCGTAGTCGGATATTTAAATGGTGTCTAAGTTAGATTACCTGTAAGTGTGACCTGACACTTGTCACATAATTTTGGCGTAGTCGGAAATTTAAATGGTGTCTTAGTTAGATTACCTGTAAGTGTGACCAGACACCTGGCACATCTGTCTTTCTGTATTCTCTCTTTCTCTGAAAAGTGGAATTCAGATTTTGAAAGTGGGTAAAAACAATGCTTCCCTTTTTTTTAGAGGGTTGCTGCTTCACCACATGAGGCCACAGGTCCGTCACGCCCTCAACCCTCTGCAGTTCGCATACCAGGAGAAGGTGGGAGCGGAGGATGCCATCATCTATATGTAACACCGATCCCTCTCCCACTTGGACAGAGGCCGTGGTGCTGTAAGAATTATGTTTCTGGACTTCTCTAGAACCTTCTACACCATCCAACCTCTGCTCCTTAAGGACAAGCTGGTAGAGATGGGAGTAGACTCATACCTGGTGGCATGGATCGTGGACTATCTTACAGACAGACCTCAGTATGTGCGTCTCGGGAACTGCAGGTCTGACATTGTGGTCAGCAACACAGGAGCACCGCAAGGAACTGTACTTTCTCCGGTCCTGTTCAGCCTATATACATCAGACTTCCAATACGACTCGGAGTCCTGCCATGTGCAAAATTTCACTGACGACACTGCTATCGTGGGCTGCATCAGGAGTGGGCAGGAGGAGGAGTATAGGAACCTAATTAAGGTCTTTGTTAAATGGTGCGACTCAAACCACCTACACCTGAACACCAGCAAAACCAAGGAGCTGGTGGTGGATTTTAGGAGACCCAGGCCCCTCCTGGACCCCGTGATTATCAGAGGCGACTGGGTGCAGAAGGTACAGACCTATAAATACCTGGGAGTGCAGCTGGGTGATAAATTGGACTGGACTGCCAATACTGATGCTCTGTGCAAGAGAGAACAGAACCGGCTATACTTCCTTAGAAGGCTGGCGTCCTTCAACATCTGCAATAAGATGCTGCAGATGTTCGACCAGACGGTTGTGGCAAGCGCCCTCTTCTATGCGGTGGTGTGCTGGGGAGGCAGCATAAAGAAGAAGGACGCCTCACACCTGGACAAACTGGTGAGGAAGGCAGGCTCTATTGTAGGCATGGAGCTGGACAGTTTGACATCCGTGGCAGAGCGAAGGGTGCTGAGCATCCACTGAACAGTATCATCTCCAGACTGACAGACTGAGGAGATCGTTCCTCCCCCACACTATGCGAGTCTTCAATTCCACCCAGGGGGGTAAACGTTAACATTATACAAAGTTATTGTCTGTTTTACCTGCATTTTTATCAGTCTTCAATTTAATATTGTTTTTATCAGTATGCTGATGCTGGAGTATGTGAATTTCCCCTTGGGATCAATAAATTATCTATCTATCTATCTATCTATCTATCTATCTATCTATCTATCTATTTTTTTCAGTTACCAGTGACATTTCCGGCCATGAAAACAGGGCAAGTGTCAACATGCATAGAGGTCAGCATATAATATGGCCACTTATACAAAGTCTACTAGACTCATAAAGTATTTTCAGCTCTCAATTAAATCTGATTTTGAAAAACATCTTTTCATACAAAAACCCAATATAAGGTTGATTTACAAATAAGACAAGAAATCAATCCAAGGAAACAGATAGATAGATAGATAGATAGATAGATAGATAGATAGATAGATAGATTATTTGTTCTATCTATCAGGGGGAAATTTGTTTTTTTTACAGAAGTAAAATAAATAAATAAATAAACACACGCTCTGTGTAAGAGCCAATTTTTATTTAGTAAGGTAATTTTAAATTGATAGAAGTATTTTCTTGGTTATGTTAAAATGTTTGTCTATATATTAGCACATATTCCACGGGAGGTTCTATTATATCCTCCACAAGCTAAATCAAAATGGAATATTCTAATTATTTCTTTTCCCTCTCACTACAGATTAGTCCCAGTTTATGATCTGCATTGTGGCTGGTAAGTTATGGAGTGCAAATACTTTTCAAACTATATCATATTGAACATATTGTCCATATTGTATGTGCTGTGCATATAGAATGTACTGAATGTACATACTGTATTAAGTAAAGCATATACTGTATAAGTTTACTATAGAGAAATAACACAACATTTAAGCATAGAAAGTAACTGAAGTTTAACAAGAAAAAGCTAAGTTTGTAGAAGAAACATTTTTTTTTCTTTTTTTCCTTTTATCCTATATATGTAATAACTTTTTTCTATATTTTTGTGTGAGCTGTTTTGCTTCGAATGTAAACTAATCTTTTTTAAAATGAACTTTATTGGACTGAGAAATTTGTTTTGTTATGCATTTGACTCTTACCTTGCCAAGTCAGTAGCTGCTCATTTTTGGGAAACTGAAAAAGACCCAGCTACACTCTGGTCTGAACACACACTGGAAAGGCTATAAAGAAAGAAAATTAAAAAAAAAGAAATGTTCTGACTTGGCCATCACAGTCACAGTGAGACATTATGAAGACATATTGCTGTTGATAGCTTTTCTTGAAACTCTTCTGCTGAATAATTTGTTGGCTGAAAGTACACAGAGTTAATGTGTTAGAGAGTGGATATGCAGTATTGTTCATAGTGGCACTTACATTTTGTTTTAAATATCTCCTTTGCTTTGACCTCCAGGGGATCCAGAGTGTGTTCTTTAACTGAGGTTGCCCTTTTAATTAGCTGGTGGATTTGGTGGGCCTCTCTTGAAGTAATGTTAGCAGTCCAGCACACCACAGCATAGAAAATCACACTGGCCATCACAGAGTTGTAGAAGATGTGAAGGATGTCACTTCCAACGTTAAAGGAATTCAGTCTCCAAAGGAAAAAGATCCTGCTCTGCCCTCTATTATGTAGTTCCTCAGTGTTCCAAGACCAGTCCACTTCTACATTGAATGCTTGAATAGTGACCAGACATAGAGGCTGTTTGGTGTGGCAGAAGTCAATAACCAGTTCCTTGGTTTTGTTGATGTTAAGTTGCAGACAATTCTCTTTGCACCAAGAAACAAACTTTTCCACCTGACTCCTATACTCTGTCTTATGCCCTTTATCAATACACCCCATAAATGCAGAACCATCAAAGAATTTTTGGAAGTGACATGACCTGGTGTATTATTTATAGTCTGAGGTGTTCAGAGTGACAAAAGGAGACGGAATTGTTCCTTGTGATGCTCCAGTGTCGCTCAAGCAGAAAAGAAACACATTTTCAAAGAGCATGTAGAGGCCATTCAAAACACAATTGCTTTCTGACAGTTAATGAAAAGAAAATGAAAGACAATTATTTAAATGCAGTCAATAGACATTATTTCATTAGAAAAATCAATAAAGTGATGGAGAGTAAGGTTTCTTGTCAGAACAACTGAGTATGTCAAAAAGCTCATACTTTACAGATCTCCAGAAATGCTACAGTATGTGCATCTTGTTTTTCAGTTTTGTACCTAAAATCAGGCAATATCAATTTATTTTTTGATTTTCTGATTCATTATTTAAAGCAACCTGTTAAAACCGAGCACAATTTGACCAAATCAAAATTGGAAGAAGTGAGGTCATGAAAAATAATGCATTTGTATTGGTTGAGAATGTAAAGACTAAACTTTCTGAGTTTAGGCGTGGCATTCAGTGAAAATGAATTAACCAGATACTCACCAGACTCTAATGGGGCAATGCCAGAATTACCAGCCTATTCATTCTTTGTGTAACTGCCATGCTAGATGGATGGGCATTCCGACAAGGGTTGAAGATAACTCCTTAATCAGACAGGAGACTCTAATGGATAGAGTGCAAGAATGGAGGCATAACTCAGCCGGAATGGTCCTGTGTTTCTGTCCCATTTGGGATGTCCAGATAATGGATGGATGAGTGACAACTAGATATTTTGAACAGTATGTCCCCCAGCACGAAAGGTGGCAGTGCTCCCTGCAGGGATGCCTGAGAATTGTCGTACAGCAGGGTGACCCTGTCTTCGGGTGCAGCAGGAGGCAATGTGAAAAATGGGCCTCCCAAATTCAAGGAGCTTCTGTATAACCCGGAAATGCCACCAGCATGCAAAGTCATGACACCAGAAGTGCTACCCGGTCTGACATAAAAGGGTGCGCCTCACCTCATGCTGTGAGTCAGAGTCAGGAGGAAGCTGGATGATGTTCAGAGAACGGACACAAAGGAAGAAGGAGCTGCTTCCATTGGCTATTGGCATGGTGCTGGACTGAGTTTTTTTATTGTGATAAGATACTGTTACCCAATAAATAAAACTTTTATTTTATCCTGTACCG
This sequence comes from Polypterus bichir lapradei, assembly GCA_026402145.1. NCBI lineage: Eukaryota > Metazoa > Chordata > Cladistia > Polypteriformes > Polypteridae > Polypterus > Polypterus bichir. The sequence goes on along the minus strand of JANRMT010062842.1, from coordinate 5,656,020 downwards.
GTGTGCAACTGAGTTGTGAGTACCCCTAGTGGCCACACTTGGAATTTTGGTAGTTAAATGGCATGTACTATATAACTTTGACTAACAATACTAGAGCAGGGGTCTCCAACCTTTTTTCCCCTGAGAGTTACTTTTACAAAATGAAAATGTCCAAGAGCTACTCATGTTTTCTAATGTTTATTCTGATAGCTGATTTCAACCCAAACAAACTGAATAAGCTTGTTTTGCCTGAACATTTACAAAATGTTGGTGTCCACAACTCACATTTTGCATTAAAACATCACAAAAAATATTTAGTTCACCTGCAAGTGCATTTTGTATGTCTGTATGCATTTTCTAGTGTATCTCGCACTATTGAATTAACCCATGAATGCTGTCAAAATAAAACAATGCAATTACAAATACACAGATATTACTTATTCATTTGTCACTTTGGTACATGTCACTGTTTTACTTCACAAGAGTATTCATATGTCCATTTGCATATGTGATGTGTTTTTCAGTTAGTGAGATGACTGGCACTGCATGTAGTCAACAAGAGAGGTGTATGGTGGAGTGTAGCCATTTAGGTTCACTCTTATGGAGTCATTTAAATGTTCATCTGTCAGCCTTGTTCTGAACTTTGATTTCATGACATTCATGTCAGAAAAGGCAGAGGTGTTTGGTGACGATTCTTATAGTTATCTGGCTCTGCTAAGCTCCAGAAATGCTGAGAATGCCGTTGAGCCTTTAACTGCACATTATTTTGAAGGTTTACTAATATATAATATATAAAATCCAATGTCTGTCTTTATGTATGTCTGTCCGCTTTTCACAAGAGAACTACTTAACGGATTTAGATCGGGTTTTTTTCTATAATTTGCTTGAACATTTCTGGCTGATTTTGTGACTTCTCTCATTTTGCTATGTATCATATCTCGCTTGGGGTATCGATTTATTTGCACAATTCCGAGAAACACGCAATGGGCTGAGGGGAGGGGCCTTCCTCACTCACTCCTCAACTTCGGGGCGTGTTCCTCAAATGTGCTTAGCTGGCAAACGAGAAAACAATTGAATTCAACTTTGTTTGATATATACAATAAAGTGTTAACTTAGGTCTTGATGAGTTTGAGTCCGGATAGTCTCTTAAGTGTATGCCATATTGAAAAGATAGATTGCAATTCAGATTGTGTTAAAAGGATCATGATATGATTTTTTGGAAAGATCGCCCACCCCTAATTTGACTAATCAAGTTTTCAAATTTATGTAGGATTCATTAACCCATTGGTGAGCTACTTGGAAAGGGGCTGCGAGCTACCGGTAACTCATGAATGACGTGTTGGAGACCCCTGTACTAGAGTAACATGAACTGTGCATTTTAAAACATAATTTCCTCAGGTTTTCAAGACATAGTCAAGCTAAAAGTTAGCAATTACTTGTTGCAGATAATCAGCTGATGCTTACATGATATTTCTGAATTTACCAAGGCCTGTTATTCAAAAAAGACCTTGTGGCATAAAAGCAATTCAAATTCTGCCACAATAAAGAACTAATAGGCCATGCAGTAGATGGAATGCAAGTCTATTATAAACTAAACACAAAAGAAAAATTGTTAACCTAACCCAAGCTATCATATAATTTATAATATACTACATTTTACACCCATAGGTGCAAGAGTCTAAGCAATAAACCTAATTAGCTAAACTATGGCTGGAATTGGCTCCAACAGACCCCCGTGACCCTATAGTTAGGATATAGCGGGTCGGATAATGGACGGATGGATGCTGAAATTATTATTTATTACGATTTATGTTTTTAGCTAGCTGACAATATGGCAGATATTGGTTCATCTCTCATTAATCTGTGGGATGATACAGTGATGTTGTGAAACAGGGCCAGCATGTGAAATAATGGCGCCTGAGGAAAAATGCATTTTTGTCGCCATTTAACTGCCAACCCCTACATCTGAGATTTATCCTTACTAGACAAGAAGAGATGATAATCTTAATTCAAATATATACATATTGCAATACAGGTTTCACAATACAGTACATTCTCTGAACAAATGACAAATAATAACAATAATAAATACATATTTTACTTTTGGAAAAAATACAAAACAATAAAAGACAATTAGCTTTAAAACAATAAAACACAAAATATGCATTAAAAACAATTGAAAAGTTTAATGTGAAATTCGTCTCACACTCTTGCCTAAACACTTTTGTTCATTTCAAACTCCTGTAAGGTAAAAGGAATGGCGCAAATTTATTAGACTTTTAACAGACATCAGTTGTGAGTGACGCCCCAAACAGTTCCAGAAATTAACAAACTTATACAAAATTGCCTAATCAGAATATATGCAAGGCAATATGCATGCACACCAACCTGTTATAAACATTGGGGGACAGAGTGCAATAATTATAGGCTACAATATGTAGACAGTAAACGAGCAGTAATAATCAAAATCATAATCCTCAAACAGGCATTGAATAGGAGTCAAAGACATGGCGAAGTCAAATTAAACAGGAATACACATGTAGACTTTAAATTTAGTGCTAAAGACAGATTTAATTCAAAGTAAAGACATCTCTTAAATTAGCATACATTAAAACTTGAGTTAAAACTCCACAAATCCCATCCTCTGTTGTTCAGCACCATCCATGACTTGACTGTACTCTTCACATTCTCTCATGCTCCTGCTATGCTAAAACAGGTCTCCATAGCTATAAAAACTGATGTTGTTCGCTCATTGGATAAAAACGTTGTGTCATTTGTATGCACTGGAAACAATAGAGTAAAGAGGAACCATGGGTAAATAAAAGATTTAATCATTATACTTTGATTTCATTACAATTTTGATGATATTAGGCTAGTTTTGTTCAAGAGTATGGGTCTGCAAAATTAAAAATTGTGCTGTCATCATTATTGTAAGCCACCTTGCACTCTGACAGGTTAAATACCGAGCTGTCCAAATCATTAGGATGTGTATTAACATGTCAGTTTGATGTAAATTGTTTTCACTTGTCACACAAACTCAGTGCTTATTACAAAAATACTAATACAAAAAAAAGTTTCTATATGTTTTATTAAATGTCACACCTCAAACATGTAATTTTCTGTGAGATGATTCCATTGAAGGCATCTTTGAGCACTGCCATTGTGTGCTGACCAATCAGCAGATTTCTTGGACTGTAAAGAATTTGAAGCCAGTATGTAACTGCTGTTCATGTTTTTAAAGCTGCAGCTGTCTGAGGAATTATTTTTTATTATTTTGCATATTCAGGATAGATATCAGGAAATGAACTCCAATACCAAGGCATGGCATGTGGCTTCAAAATACGCATGCACCATGCAGATGCTCTCAATGTACCATTTTTTGGTTTCCTAATAACCTAAGAGTTGCAATTTACATAAACAGTAGATATCAAATATCTAAACCAAACATTTTTATATTTTAATTTTCAAGCGCTTCTTATTCATCAGGTAGAAACATGGGATTCTATACTATATAAATTTTGTACATTTTTATTTCTGTCTGCATAATGTAATAAAGCAAAAAGAAACAAGATGAAGTGTTGGGGAACCACTAGGTATTTCCATTTGATATCCTGGTAGTCAGAGCTAAGGTTAGGTCAAGTATGACAAGGTCTTCTGGAAGTCGGTGGCTTTATGTAGCAGAGCGGAAGTGGCAGGTGAAGTCACGTTTCAAATATAACTGTGACAAATTATTGGTTGCTTTGCAAACAGCAGAAAATGACTCTCTTCAGTAATTTTGAACAATAAATCGTTGAGATTATTTCATTTTGATTGGCTCCAGGAGACCCCCGTGACCCTGTGTTAGGATAAAGCAGAATGGAAAATGGATGGATGGATTATTTCATTTTCTTGCCTCCTGTGACATTAAATTAGGTTAAGGAGGTTTGAGAGTCTTAAGTTATTATGTGAAACCTTTACAGTTAGTGGCTTTGATAAAACTCCTTTACAGTTTATTAACCAATGCAAGTGTGCGTAGCACTCATCCATAACTTATGTATAATAAACTGTTGAGTATTTAGAAAAATGAAATTACTGACAAGATTGATGCATTTTAAATGTGTGTATTTCAGTATGTTTTATAAAACAAAACACACCAAAAAAGTTTAAAGAAAGCAATGTGGTGCTAAAAATGCAATGTTCAATGTTCCATCAGTCTTCATGTGATATGGCACAGTATCACAGGAAGCTTTAGAGAGAAAATAAAAATACAGAAAGTCTGAATTACCATAAGCCACCCTAGTACATTTTAGTACATAATGGACAAGAACAGGTGTGTCAGATATTTGAAATATTAAAATGTGTACTTCATTTTAAATTTTTAAAGTCTAAATATTCTCAGTTGTAATAAAAAAATTGGTATTTTTCACCACTGACAGAGGTTCATACACGATTAGATCCAAATGAAAGGATGAAAAATCAAAAATAGCATCATATTCAAAATCACTGACCTTGAAATAATCCAAAATGATACCCCACGGAGTGTGGTTGAAATCTGTCATGTTTTAGCTTCTGGGAGTGGTTCTTAGAGGGCTAGGACCACCATTATAGACTGAAATATATAAAACCATTATCATATTCATAATCATCAACCTTGAAATAGCATAAGATGACACAGCACATGCCTACATTATTGATCCCCATTTTTTTGAAGTTTTGTGAAAATGAGTAACTTTGACCTCTTGTATCCCATTAGAGAGTGAACCCCTGAGGTCAGATGAAATGAAAACTTCAAGTCCTTCTGATCATTCTTACTGGAGACACCTGCTGGTTTACTCTTTATCATAAGGGTGCAATTTCCTGTGCAAACATTAGGGTTTTTTTGTGTATACACACCCAGAATTGGAGGGGTGTCAAAAACTTCAACATCTAGCATAACTAGACATCAAGTCAAGTCCATTGGTATATCATATATGGGGTTTTCTCATACTGGTAAGATGGGAGGCATTAGACAAAATTTTAAAAAGTAATTCTTATAAACTCAATATGGTAACAAAATGAACAAATGCATTATAAATGAAACATGGAAAGGACATGATATTAAGGATAGTGACTGTACTGTGGAACCAAAAATAACCAATTAAAGCCAAAGAAGCCATTGCATAATACTACATAGCAAAAATCATTTTAATTAAAAAAATGTTACAGAAAGCAAAGCTTTAGGACAGAAAAAAGTAATTCTTCATATGCTTCAGAAAATAAATATACAGATGCTAAATGTTTTATGGAAGTTTGCTATTGGCCCGGCATTAAGCCAGAATTTGTTAATTGCTACTTAAAAGCAGATTCCGAGTTTTTACTTATCCTCTGATTCTAGTTACATGCTATTCACACAATGAGAAAATAAAAAGGAAAGGAAAGGACAAAAAGTGATTGTGCCTGGTGCTGATGGAACAGGTTATGACTCCCCCAAAAGAATAATCAGCTTTAGAGAATGAATGGATTGGTATGCGTATTCTGCAGGATATTTTACATCTTATTAACTGTTTTTTTTTTCTTTTTTTAAGTATAAGGCTGTACTTATCCACTTTATATTCATATAAGTAACTAAATACTTAAATTAGAGAATTCCCAGTGAGAAGACACAGAAGTGAATAGTAGCTGCCAATGAAGTCATTATCATTCAAGCAATTTCTGCTGTTTATGGGAAAAACAGAGACCAGACACAACCTTGTCTAGTAACAGCCAATCCTATCATCTTAGGAAAAATGTGTGCTAAGGTTTTATATAGCACTGAAATTCACAAAACTTAATTCTTTGTACAAGAAAAGGAAGACAATTAATTACTTGATAGATTAAATTCAATTAAGCATGGAATTACAAACATAATTAACTACCAATTATCAGATTAGCTACTATATAAAGCTGTAGTTGTTGAGGATCTTTTCTTTTTTTTCTTGTTTTGCCATTTTAACATGATGATTTAAATCTATATTTATTTCTAGTAGTGATATACAGTATATTCTTTGTTCATCTTACCTTGTATCTTGTGTATTGTATGTAGTTTAGATGGATTGGCTGCTCTAATGCATTGATTAAAGTAAACTACATTTATTGGGTTGTTATTTCCAGTGGCTTTACGGTTAGGAGTGTTTGTCTGAAAAGGTGGCCTGGTAGCAATGAGTGTGACTGCTTATGTAAGGATAACCTATAACAGAGGGCCGACCTTTTCAGGTTTAATTTTTGACTCACACCTAAAACTTTGAAGATATCACCATACATATAAGAGCTTGCTAAGGTCTGTACATATGTCACGTAGGGCTTGAACCTTGATCTTGGTTTTAATCAAAAGCTGATGAAAGGATATGTTCTGTAAATTAAAAAAAATGAATGTAGTGACAACTTCTGCAAAGTGACCCGTGGTCATTGGTTTATTACAGCAAAGTCAGCACAAAATCAACTGATGTGGCAGCAAGAAACATCTGCTGATCATCAAGCAAACCGCACAGAGACAGATTTCATGATGATGATCGCCATGATAGGAAGAAAAATATGAGCAGTGTGAGCTAAGCATCAAGTACGATATACAAAACGCAAGAATGACAAAGATGGAGAACTGTATGACAACATCCACAGAGAAAGTTAACTATTGGTTATCTTTAGCCTTCTGTTGGGTCCCACAATCCCCTCCTATAAGAAGACAAGAGGCTGAACCACAATGACAAGCAAGAAGTAATCCTCAATACATACCGGCTGAAATGGAGACAACACGATGGCACATTGGCATGCAAAACAAAGTCCAGGATACAAAATGTAAGAATGAGACAGACACAGAAATGCACTGTGACAATCGACAAAACTGTAGGCCATATGAAAGCACTGTTTTTACATCCTTGCATCAATGTTTCTTTTAAGACCACTGCTTAGAAAAGTTACATCTGCAGTCTGAACAATTTAAAGCTGTATTTTTTCCATGTTGAAAACAAAACAATGTAATGCTAAAACAGAAAAGTTTCTTTGCTATAGTTGAGCCAAAAGAAGTAATAAAATGAATTACCAATTGTGGAGGAAATGAAAAAAGTAACTAGAAAACATAAGAAGTATCAGCAGCTCCTTTTCTTTAACTTGGTTTTTATTTGCATGGATCCACATGTTTTACTAGTGACAAAAAAATTGGATTAAGTGTGCTAAGTAAATGAATGAATGGATTTTTATTTTAACTGAAATAACATAGAGGGAGTGTTTACAATGTCATGAAAAATAAAATGTGTTAATCTAAAGATGAAGACTGCTTTAAATATATGGTAAAAAAGCAAACCTTTATAAGTAAGCCGCAGAAGATGTTTTCCTACAAACAAAAGATTTTAGATTTTAAGCATTACTGTAGTGCATGATATTATGGTACATCTTCCTAGTGCCATTTTGAAACAGACCAAACAAATTTCCATTCTTATAAAATGCTTAGCATCTAGGATGTCTTGTCAAGAAAAGTGCATTACATAAACAGGATAATTATCATTGTCTCTTATTTTACTCTGTAGTTTATTGAGAAGTACACTATAAATCACTAAGCATTTTTATTATCTAGGAAGCACACAAAGTCTTCTAAGTTAAAGTCATAAAATATATGTGTAGAATTTTATAGAGTTGTCAGACAGTTTAAAGTAATTGATGTAATGCTCTAATACTTGATTTTAAAGTGTTCCTACTGCACACAGTGCCATGTGTTCAGTCCATACTCCATGTCCTCCCTTCCATCCATGCATTTTCTAAATTAGTCACATTAAAGAACATGTAAACCATCAAGTTTTATTTTTTCTCGGCAGATTTACCAAGAAAGAATGCAAAATGCTAAAAAAAGCAATTTGTTTTTTGGGATGGTTGATACCCTTCAAGTTATTACCCTTGAAGTTCATCGTGAATGTTTTCTTTACCAAGACAAAGAGTGGGCTGCTTCTTTGTCTGTAGACTTGCTTCTTGTTCTCTCAGGTTGTGTCCACAATGTTATACTTTCCATTATAATATGCTCTTTCTCTGAAAATCAACCATACATGCAAATAAAAAAGTACTAATCCAAAATTGCACATTGTTGTTTTCCTATTGTTTTGTTTTTTCATGTAACGTATAAAACGCCTCACATTTAAGGTTTGATTCATGTGTCATACCTCTGCAACCTTGGAAAGACTGTACCATACAAACGGCAGTAGGATCATTTTGAGATAAGCAAGACGAAAACATTTAATGAAGAGATACTAAAGAAAAACTGGTGTCACACCCATTGCTTGTCACTGTCTACTCCTACAAACAAATACAAACATGATACATGGCATCCAGATAAATGTTAAAAGCAAAACTTAATCAGAGCTTTCTTAGCTCACAACTTGCCTCAGTGAAATTAAAACTGAATGGAGTGGAACTCTTTAAAATTAAATTGCAACAAAACTCAATGTCTGCAAATTGGCACTAAAGCACAACTTAAGAAACTGTGCTCCTTTTCAATCCCTCTTGGCAAAGAGCTCATCAGACCTTCATCTAATACATCTAATCCTGGCAACACAAGAAACTCATTTACACATGCTCCATGAAGGATAAAAACAGGTGCTAACTAACAGAACCAGTTGACGAACACTAAACGTTGACAACTGTTGAAACTGACAGGATGCTTTTTTTCAATGAAGCATTTATTTATTGCGCTACACAAAGTTAATTTTATAGTTTAAATAAATATATCATCATTACTACTGATTTAATGGCCATTTCCCACGTTTACCCAGATAAGCAGATCTTTTTTCTCCATTCTGCACAGTCATAGCCATCCTTTAGTTATAGAGATCCATTCTTTTTATATAATTTGATACTGCCTACAACCACATCTTCTTCGGCTTATTCCTTTGCCTTCACGTCCATCGTGGTGTACCTCTTCACCCAATCATGCTCTGACTTTAATGCCACATGCCCAAACTACTCAGGATAACACCTATTGCCTAAATGCCAAGTGTTTTTCTTAGGTTAGCATTCATGTTCCTCTCATTCAGTGACGGTCCTAACATCCAACTGATTATTCTCATCTCTCTTCATCTCTGATCTTGGCACAATTTCCTCATGTTCCACTTTCATCATCCATATCTCACTCCCATAGAGCATAAAATTCCTCACAAAGCTTTAATAAACTTTACCCTTCAATGCCGGACGCCATGTAGATGTTAAAATTGTGCACCTCTCACCAATACTATCACTGCTGTGCCAATACCTCAATATTCACTTAATACTTTTGACAAACTATGAACTGACTGAGTTTTTCCCAACAATTTTACATGTCACACATCTCTACATCCACCTCCCTTCCTTCCATGTCCCCTGCCCCTTTGCATTCAACTATCACCATTACCATTAGAAAATTAGAACCATCTAGATGAGAACAGGCCATTCAGTCCAACAAAGATTGCCAGTCCTATCCACTTAATTCTTCTAAAATAGTATCAAGTCTAGCTTTGAAAGTCCCCAAAATCCTACTGTCTAACACACTACTTGGTAACTTATTTCATGTGTCTATAGTCTCTTTGGGTAAAAAAAAAACTTCCTAATGCTTACTGTATATGAAATGTACCCTTAACAAGTGTCCAACTGTGTCCTCGTGTTCTTGATGAACTCATTTGATAATAACAGTCTCAATCCACTGTACTAATTCCCTTCATAATTTTTAACATTTCCTCTTAATCTTCCTTTGCTTAAGCTCTTTTACTCTTTCCCCATAACTCATTCTCTGCAGTCCTGCAATCAGTCTAGTTGCTCTTCTTCTTCCAGCACTGCTATGTCCTTTTTGTAGCCTGGAGACCAAAACTTTATGCAGTACTCCAGATGAGGCTTCATCATTGTGTTACAAAATTTGACCATAAACTCCTTGGACTTGTACTTTACTCGACATTCAGTGTGACTTGTAGTTAGAGTAATGTCACAATCCTCCTTGCTTGTTGTAAAAGACCACTAAAGTAGTTTGCTGTCATCTGGCTGGCATGTTGATTTCCTTTTAATTCTATCAATAATAAATTGATCATAAAAAAAGGAAAGCCACCCAGTCCAAGCAATTTTTGGTCCCATGGTTCCCTTGATGATGAGGTGCAGTAATGAAAGCTTAAGTATTTACAATATATGTATATGATGACAGTTATGTTCAAAGATTATAGTGGCATGTTAATTATTAACTGCCATAGGAGCACCACCAATTGTTTTACCATTTCACAAATTAATTCATGCACAGTTCTTATTCCCAATTATATTTATTTTTTGAGCTGAAACTAAATTAAAATATTCAACATGACAATGCATAAAGGGAGGTTAAGTCCTTTCAAAAAGAAAAATCTCACTACTAGACCTCTCATCTCTTTGTAATTACATGTACATTTTATACAGTCTTATTAAGATTAGGCACAGGTAAAGCAAATTAAGTCAAATTTGCAAATCAGTAAAAGCCAGTGGGTATTCAATATGTGAATTAATCTGTGGTGCAGATTAGCGATGACAAATACAAGAATAAAGAAATAGCTGCTACTTGAAAAAAATGTCCAAATTTGATATTATTTTCTAACACTAATTTACCAGTCATTCTTACTGTATATATTCAATAATTATAAAGTTTTGTTAATGTTTTGTGTCATATGCTGTAATTTAAAATACGTTTCAAAAGAGTTACACTTTGTTCTTTTAAGTATATTACTATTTAATGTTATACATTGTATAAATTATCTCTAAAATACATTAAATATGTTGCATTTGTTGTCATATGACTGAAATATCAGTCTTTATTTAATATAGTGTCTTGCATGCTAGACACTGTAATAGAGCACTAAAGGGAAGTTCACTTTATAATCCACCGTGAAGCATTCTGCTGTAATGGTTGTGCAAATTAATAATTGCATGCAGTAAAATCAAGTGTTTGAAACAGGCAAGAAAAGCAATTACCGAATGACTAAAAGACGGAGGCCTCTAAATTTTGATCTACTTGTACTACATAAAGCTAAAAATTACCTTAGAGAAAATTATCTATAATAAAAAGAAAAGGATCAATATGACCAATCCTGATTCATTTAATGTGTAGCAAATCATAGTATTGATTATATAATCTTGAAACATTTTCTTAATTTCCTAAAAATGTACATTGTGAAAAAATGAAAGCAAAAACTTGCAAAGATGAGCAGCTCATCTCTCCAGTTACTGGAAAGCTGCAGGTTAAGAATTTAATATAATTTTTTTATTATAACAAACATGAACCTGGTGTGTCCAGGATTTGGTTCCAAACAGTTTTCTAATCATTGAGTCAGTTTTACTTCTAATCGATTTAACTGTTCACTTAGCTTGCCTTTTTCACAGCCTTACATTCTTTAAGGCATGGCAGCATACATGGTACTTTTACAGGGTATCTTGAAAGATTTATATATTTGTCATAATTGACTGTACTCTGTGGGTCCCTTGAGCAAGGCCCTTAACCTACAATTGCTTCATCCTGGGTATGATGTTAATCTGCATCCAGCCCTGCAGGCAGGACCTCTAACTTACAGGGAAAACTTTGGTGTTGGTGGCAGGATTGGCACTCCAGCCACTGCAAAAAAACCTTACACTGTTCCAGTGAGGTGATGAGGCGTCACCCGCTGCACTTGGGTCCCAATCCAGGTGGTTCGTCGGGTGGTGGCTATAAGCGAATGATCCCAACCTTTGAATAATTAATAGTTTGTCCTTGTTTACTTTTTAATTAAATATTTTATGGTGTTTCAACCCTTAATTACTTAAAATTAGTATGGTAGAAGAGACAAAGCAAGACATGACTTTGTGGCTAAAGGGGAGCTTGTGTTTATATCTACTTTTGTGCTCATAAGCATTGGCTTAAATACGTAAGCAATGGCTTAAATAACCATCAATAACCATTCATGTAATATTACTTATACCATTACTATTACAACATTCCTATAAAAATTCAGCAAAAAAGTGTTTAATATCTGGATTGACATAAACGAGGTAGAAACTGGGAAATACCAGCAGACTTAATTAAGTTAAGAATCCTGCAAAAAAACAGGCATTGGTTTTAACAATAACATACAGTGGCAAGAGTCATCCCTGACTGAACCTGAAGTTCAGCAATCTAAACACATGCTGTCAGGCCAGCCAGCAATTCCAGATCCAGGTAGAATGTAACGAGAGTGTACAGGGAGGTAAAACTGAAAAACAGAAATGCCTGCACTCACTTTTTTATTTTACCAGGCCAGTAGCTCCCATTATAAGAACTCTTGTCCTTCCTTATAGAACCATTGCTTGACAAATCACCATTTTATTCTAGGATGGATTCTCTGCATATGAAGTCAGTTTGTGCTTTGAAAAACTAATATGTAGGAAAAAACTAAATCTTGAATGTATGGTAGGCTACCTAGAGGGACACAAATAAATTAAGAAAACCTGGATGTACCTGTGTTATTGTATCCAGCAAGATTCCTTTTCAAATCATGACTTATTGGTATTTCACAAATCTCTTACCATGGATTCATGGTTATTTATTGTATGGAGCCTGTTATAGATCCAAATAAATAAAGGTTCTTTCTGGTATTTTCATGTGAATGGGTCTTTTAGGAATCAAAAATGGTTCCCTATGGCATCACTCTGAAGAACCGCTCTGGCACCTTTATTTTAAGGAATGTGGAGTTGTTCAATAAGGAAGCCGAGAGAGGATGTGCAATATCGTTATTTTTTTAAATTGTCTCCTTAAGATAACATACTAATTTTATAGAGATGTCAAGAAAACGAAAATTTGTTTTTCTTGAGATAACGGAATAATTTTATCGCGATCTATAGAAAACGAAACTTAACCTTTGCTCCTTGCATCAGGCTCACTTAGATTGCGACGCCTATACAGTTGAAGCCTTGCTAACCGTCTTCTTAAATGACGGATACTAACATTATTATTTTCTAAATTAAGGTATAAACATATTTCAGCCTGCGTCAGCCCTTGATTAAACAAAAATGTGACGCACTGATGAATACAGTTCTGCTTTTCTGCCATTTCAAACAGGACGTGACTTCAATAAGCTAAACATTAAATGTTAAATACAATTATTTCATAATTTCGAGAAAACAAGATGCTTTTAGATAGATAGATAGATAGATAGATAGATAGATAGATAGATAGATAGATAGATAGATAGATAGATAGATAGATAGATACTTTATTAATCCCAAGGGGAAATTCACATACTCCAGCAGCAGGATACTGATAAAGAACAATATTAAATTAAAGAGTGATAAGAAATGCAGGTATAACAGACATTAGATTTGTATAATGTTGAGTGGAATTGAAGAGTCACATAGTGTGGGGGAGGAACGATCTCCTCAGTCTGTCAGTGGAGCAGGACAGTGACAGCAGTCTGTCACTGAAGCTGCTCCTCTGTCTGGAGATGATACTGTTCAGTGGATGCAGTGGATTCTCCATGATTGACAGAAGCCTGCTCAGCGCCCGTCTGTCTGCCACGGATGTCAAACTGTTTAGCTGTGTGCCTAGAATAGAGCCTGCCTTCCTCACCAGTTTGTCCAGAAGTGAGGCATCCCTCTTCTTTATGTGCCTCCAGAGCACACCACCGCGTAGGAGAGGGTGCTTGCCACAACCATCTGATAGAACATCTGCAGCATCTTATTGCAGATTTTGAAAGACACCAGCCTTCTAAGGCAGTATAGTCGGCTCAGTCCTTTCTTACACAGAGCATCAGTATTGGCAGTCTAGTCCAATTTATCATCTAGCTGCACTCCCAGGCATTTATAGGTCTGGACCCTCGGCACACAGTCACCTATGATGATCACGGGGTCCATGAGGGGCCTGGTCCTCCTAAAATCCACCACCAGCTCCTTGGTTTTGCTGGTGTTCAGTTGCAGGTGGTTTGAGTTGCACCATTTATCAAGATCTCTATTGAGATCTTCGTTATCTCAAGAATAACAAAGTTCGCTTTCTCGAGATCTCGATAAAATTAGTATGTTATCTCGAGGAAGCAATTTAAAAAAATAACGATATTGCACGTCCTCTCTCAGCTTCCGTAGTTCAATAAATTTAGGAGTTAGGAACATTTTCTAATCAACTAATGCTCAGAAATGAACACTCAAAACAAGATCTAAACATTGCTTGGTGTTTTAAAGTCTGGCTAATGTGTTAACTTCTCCTTCAAAATCACTTTTTTGTGCTGAGAAAATGATACAGGGTGGTCCAGATCTAATTATGCAGATCCAGATCTTTTGGATGATTTTGATTTATGCGGGGGCGATTCCAGTTCGGTGGAAAGACGATTCTTCATGTCATCAATTCGCACACTTCTAGATGGTCCGGGATTTTTTTGGTGATTTTCTATGTAATAAACATAATAAGTTATAGCGTAATGAAAATTGCATAATTAGATCTGGACCATCCTATACATTGTATATATTTTCTTAGAGATTACAAGACAGGGATGTACATCCTCACAAAGTCTGCATGCAAAATGTGTAGGACATTGTGCTATATTGCAAACTGATCAGAACCATGAAAATATTCACATCAATGAAAAACACTAAAGTTGGCTATCTAATGAAAATAAGTCAAAACAATGCAAAATTTCTCAATTGTAAATGACAAAGAGAATAATGATGTAGACAGTCCCCTGTTTGATATACTGGTACATTTAAGCAAATGGAATTTGTTAGGTGTAGTCAATTTATTCCAGTAAAGTAAAATAGTTATTAATATACATCTCTCCTGAACATCTATAGTATTAATCTTAAATTAGTAATGTACTAATAACAGAATTTTACAACAGAAACCTCAATTACTGAGATACATATTTTATTATGACTAGAGCATGAAAAGGTCTAAGAGTTCACTCATCAGAAAAATAAGCTTTTTGTGACATTTCAAAATAACATTTTCTACTTTTAAATCCAAAAAATGTACCTTTCAGTTTATATAAAGAACTATAAAATATTACTGATGTTACAGTTACATAAATTACTACATCACAATGTGCACAAACCTGGAGATATTTCTACACTGAAATGCATTAATTTATGAAATATGCAACCTTGACATGAATCATTTTTTCTCTTTTGCCTCTTTCAGTAGCTGCCATGCTTTCAGTCTTACCTTGTGTTTCTTAGAGACATTGGTTATACAAAACAGACAGTTCATTTTGAATGTTCTTTAATAAATACAGAGCAAGCTGCTCATTGTTATCACATAATGAACACTTAATAGTTTATCCATTCAAATACATAAAGGGGTGTCTCCCAAGAGCAAATACTAACACCCATACATAGAAAGACTTCTGCTAAACATCCATTATTTACTTTTAAAGCTGATTTACAACCATTCAGGTTATTGGAGAACCTAAAGCTAATTTCAAGAGAGAAATGTGAAAGGCAAGCTGTCAGCCAGTAAGAGGTGTATGTTCATCACCGGGAGCCAAAGTATACATTGTCTCAGCCACAAACACTTAATGGCTTAGTGATCACAGGTAACTTTACATTATGGTATGATTTTCTCATACAGTAAAAAAAAAATCATAACCTGGTATATAGTTTGGTTGACATAAATGGCCATCATATAAAGATGCACAATACATTTAAATGAAGATATCCCAATCCTTAACAGGTGTTCCATTTTGATCAATATTTCACAACATACCTACAATATATAGCTATTAATTTGTTTGAATCATCATATTAAAACATTACCTAATATATTTCATATTTATGAAAAATAACAGTCAACTATATGTTGTACTGGTAGTTCTCTTTATCTTTATACTTTATCATATACACATGGAGTCAGTCAGTTTTTGTTTTAAATCTATTTATGTACTTGTACATTGTACTGTATTGCAGTTTTTCATTATGAAAATGCTTTAAGGCTTTACATTAAAAAACCTATTGAGCAGTTTAGTCAATCTTTTCTCAGCAGCTTTTACTATCAAATATTTAATAATGTATTTAAAAGGAACAGTTAAATCAATGCCGTTTTAACTGTGATCAATAATAAGTATTAAAAACACTTCCGACATTAACTAACATAAGCACTTAAGAGTTAAACATTTCTAAAAGCATTTCACTTGTACGCAGAATGTAAAATGAAATTACATACAATATAATCTAACAGCATTGAACTAAAAGGACAATGTTTTCTTAATAAGAAATCATACAAGTTGAATTTTTTTACCTACTACTTCACATAGCGTTTCTAAATGGCTTTGTTTCTTCTTTGTGGATTTTACATTCCATTTGTATCCTTATGTTTAATTATAAACATATTTATGTACTGGTTAAATCTTAAGGGCCTTTCCATGAACAAGTGAATATATCATTGTTGATTAAAAGACAATAGCATTATGAGTGTAATCTGTAATGCACTATTCAGAGTAGGATTTATTATTTAACAAAATATATTTCAGAACATTTATTTTTTAGGTCTCTAATTTGAGCAATAAGTCCTGTGCTAAAAGAATCAAAGTGTTACTTTATATACATTTCTGTAATTAATTTTAATATTTGATCATGTAAAATATTACTTTCAAAAAGTTTGAGTTTATCCACAACTGTTTTTCCACAAAAATGTTGTCTTACTCTCAAATGTTCCTGAAACAACGTGTTGTAATTGCTTCAAGTAACTCATACCCACAGTGGAATCAAATGTCTTTTCTAATAATAAAAATGTTAGCGACATAATATGGTTTGTTTTCCATCTAGATATGAGAATAGAAATGAAAGAAAAGAGCCAATTTGTTTTGCAAGATCAGAAGCAAAGTGGGGATTAAAATCAAAAATATGGTAAAACTGCTAGAAGGTTCACTGTGCATTACCTCCCCCAGTTCATTCCTCACAATAAAAATTTAGAAACAGATGCAAATAACAGGTTACACTTGTCTCAAGCAGTGTGTAGCATTTGAGTTTTACATAAATGTCAGGAGAAAAGAAAATCCTAGCTTTTAAGGTCTAATGACAAAGTGTCTGTCATCATAATCAATCATAATCATGTGAATCTAAGACAGCCTCAGCTCTTAAAAGGGGTCATTAAAACAAATGTTTAGTGAAAAACTTTAAGCAGATAATAGTATCACTTTTAAAAACTTACACTATTAAGTCTAAAAGTATGAGCAATAGCAGACAAGCCTGGCCAGCAATCATAGCAAGGTCACCAGTGTAACAGCCATTTTTTGAGTTTACCCAAGTTAGCCAGGTGGCCCATCCCAAATGTTTCTCACTTTTTTAGTTATAATGTAATATAAGTTAACATTTCAGAAAACTTACTACTTTAGCAGAGAGTATCAAATTTGGTCTGTACGCAGTGCCTATGATCCTTTATAATCTACTGTCATGCATGTGTGTTAAAGGATTACCTTACCAGAATTGGGGGTGTGAGGTTAATGGTCTTGTCTCCTTTTGTTTTCCTCACAGTGCCAAGGAGATGCCCAATGAGGGTATTTAAGACAGAAAAGCTCTGCCCTTTCAGGCCTGCACACTATAAAAAGCTCACGTCCCCAAAAGGCAGTGTCACTTTCTAGACCAGAGCAACAACCAAAGTGGAATTCCCCAAAAGCCTGACCTTATCTTTAAAGAGAGACATTTCCAGGCTGTGTTTTCAAAGTGATTGCCTGTATTTCAGTTGTTGCACCTTCAATCCGATTTTATTTGTGTAAATTTATTTTTGTTCTGTACATTAAGTGGGGATGGTTCAATTGGTGCCCAACCCTTCTTCAGGGCTGTTGTCAATTTTCAGATTTGGCACTATATATGAATGTTTTGCATAGATATATATACATATATATATACATATACATATATATATATATATATACAGTGGTGTGAAAAACTATTTGCCCCCTTCCTGATTTCTTATTCTTTTGCAAGTTTGTCACACAAAATGTTTCTAATCATCAAACACATTTAACCATTAGTCAAATATAACACAAGTAAACACAAAATGCAGTTTTTAAATGATGGTTTTTATTATTTAGGGAGAAAAAAAAAATCCAAACCTACATGGCCCTGTGTGAAAAAGTAATTGCCCCCTGAACCTAATAACTGGCTGGGCCACCTTTAGCAGCAATAACTGCAATCAAGCGTCTGCGATAACTTGCAATGAGTCTTTTACAGCGCTCTGGAGGAATTTTGGCCCACTCATCTTTGCAGAATTGTTGTAATTCAGCTTTATTTGAGGGTTTTCTAGCATGAACTGCCTTTTTAAGGTCATGCCATAGCATCTCAATTGGATTCAGGTCAGGACTTTGACTAGGCCACTCCAAAGTCTTCATTTTGTTTTTCTTCAGCCATTCAGAGGTGGATTTGCTGGTGTGTTTTGGGTCATTGTCCTGTTGCAGCACCCAAGATCGCTTCAGCTTGAGTTGACGAACTGATGGCCGGACATTCTCCTTCAGGATTTTTTGGTAGACAGTAGAATTCATGGTTCCATCTATCACAGCAAGCCTTCCAGGTCCTGAAGCAGCAAAACAACCCCAGACCATCACACTAACACCACCATATTTTACTGTTGGTATGATGTTCTTTTTCTGAAATGCTGTGTTCCTTTTACGCCAGATGTAACAGGACATTTGCCTTCCAAAAAGTTTAACTTTTGTCTCATCAGTCCACAAGGTATTTTCCCAAAAGTCTTGGCAATCATTGAGATGTTTCTTAGCAAAATTGAGACGAGCCCTAATGTTCTTTTTGCTTAACAATGGTTTGCGTCTTGGAAATCTGCCATGCAGGCCATTTTTGCCCAGTCTCTTTCTTATGGTGGAGTCGTGAACACTGACCTTAATTGAGGCAAGTGAGGCCTGCAGTTCTTTAGACGTTGTCCTGGGGTCTTTTGTGACCTCTCGGATGAGTCGTCTCTGCGCTCTTGGGGTAATTTTGGTCAGCCGGCCACTCCTGGGAAGGTTCACCACTGTTCCATGTTTTTGCCATTTGTGGATAATGGCTCTCACTGTGGTTCGCTGGAGTCCCAAAGCTTTAGAAATGGCTTTATAACCTTTACCAGACTGATAGATCTCAATTACTTCTGTTCTCATTTGTTCCTGAATTTCTTTGGATCTTGGCATGATGTCTAGCTTTTGAGGTGCTTTTGGTCTACTTCTCTGTGTCAGGCAGCTCCTATTTAAGTGATTTCTTGATTGAAACAGGTGTGGCAGTAATCAGGCCTGGGGGTGGCAACGGAAATTGAACTCAGGTGTGATACACCACAGTTAGGTTATTTTTTAACAAGGGGGCAATTACTTTTTCACACAGGGCTTGGATTGGTAGGTAGGTTTGGATTTTTTTTCTCCCTAAATAATAAAAACCATCATTTAAAAACTGCTTTTTGTGTTTACTTGTGTTATATTTGACTAATGGTTACATGTGTTTGATGATCAGAAACATTTTGTGTGACAAACATGCAAAAGAATAAGAAATCTATACTATCATGCATGCATGTGTGCTTAGGGGTTACCTTCATGGCTCTTGCAGGTAGGTAATACCATCTCAGCACAAGAGAGCCTGCAGTCTCTAACTATCTCTCTCTTTCTATCCACAGTTCTGAGGACAAAGTCAAGAAATCTTGACATCATTTCCGCTCCACTCTGGGGTCTCCAACCTTCTGGGAGAAGCCCTATAAATTCCAGACACTTATAGGATGGGGCATTCAGTGTAGAGACTGAGCTCAAGTGCTGTAGCTAGAGACAAGGCATTTGCAGAGACACGGTTCAGGCTGTTTATTTGCATTCTCTTTATTTCATTTTGTTCTGTTTTAAATAGGGTCACTGAAGAGAAGCCCCAACCCTTGAGCCTTTGTTCCTCTCATCATTTACTATTATATATATAATAGAAACAACTGGGAGAATAGGACATGGGTCATAACCAGCAAGACCAAACCAATCTGTCTTCAAACCCTAGACACTCAAAGTATTTAATAACAAAATCGAGTCTCAATAAAACAGCAAACATTTCTAGCAAATCATGGGATATATCACTATAACAATGGGCATACTATAGCTCTGAAATGATGGTGCAAAACAAATCCAAACATCATGGAATAATGTTAAAATATTCCTAACTTTTCAATGGAGACTCATAAAAAATAAAAGAACACCAGAAATGAATTATCTGAAATAAAAAAGTATGGAGAGTTACAAAATTATCTGATAGGCAAATTTGTTTGAAAATGAAATATTTATTACAACACATACACTGAAACAACCACTGAATGATATGTTGAATTAATACTGCCATGACAAAAACTTCATATTTATGTAAATCCACAAACAAAAGGCAACAATTCCATCCATGAAGTTGGTTTAGTTACCTAACAGTAAAATTGTCCCAATCATTCATCCAAAGAACCTTACTTCATAGGATGTAATTTTAGTGCTGCAGGTGGACATGAATAAGAGGAAGAAGGAGCAGGACTAAACAAATTCAAATGTTTATTTTTTAATTTTTTTGCAGATGATGGATGAATGGGGATAATGGTTTTAAGTAGGATTTGCTGCAACTGATTAATCCTGGCAATTGTATTTTCTTAATACAACTAATCATCCCTGTCCCTTCCCCAAATTATTCACTGGATCACCACAATACTCTGTACAGTTTTTGAGTAGGCTAATCTTGGTGGTAGCTGCACCACCTTCTGCAGAGGATAATCCTCTTTAAAATCAACTAAAAGTCTCCATTGAGTGGGAGACTTTTGCTAGAAAAATGGTTGGTTGTTCACAAGGTAAAACACAGATCACGTTCCACAGCACCACTAGTTCCAGCTACAAACACCTAAAGAGAAAATGCCCAGCAACCATGGGAGAGGAGATGACATTGGTACCACAAGTAATCCACTTAGCTATCCGACAATTGTTCTTTAAGTGATGTGAAGTAGATTAGCTTGAGTAATTCTTGCTAGTAACTACTGTTGTGACAAATTTAAGAGTCATGGTATTTCTTTGTATAGGATATTTAATTATAGTCATTTAATTTGCAAAATACATTTGCCAGTTGCCATCTTTATCACACGTGAGTGCACCAAAGTAAAATAATATTTCAGTGCACAGTCTCATGAAATACAATTGACTAGACCTTTAAATGCACTTTCTAGCTTTATTTTTGGCTAACATGTATATTCACATTTTGCCAGATATGTATCCCAGGGCTTACAAACTGTTGCTTTTTAACTGTCATGTTGTGAATTCAGGGCGGCACGGTGATGCAGTGGTAGCGCAGCTGTCCCAGGTCCCAGGTCCCAGGTCCACCCTGTATGGAGTTTGCATGTTCTCCACGTATCTTGTAGGTTTTCTCCGGGTGCTCCAGTTTCCTCCCACAGTGCAAAGACATGCAGGTTAGGTGCATTGATGATTCTAAATCATCCCTAGTGTGTGCTTGGTGTGTGTGTGTGCCCTGCGGTGGGCTGGCACCCTGCCCGGGATTTGTTCCTGCCTTGCGCCCTGTGCTGGCTGGGATTGGCTCCAGCAGACCACCGTGACCCTGTGTTAGGATATAGTGGGTTGGATAATGGATGGATGAATGTTGTGAATCTGAAAGAAAACTACAGATCATTGATAAATTCTATATAAACATGTAACAGCTTTAATGACTTATTTATAGGTATTTTATAGGTATCTCCAGTTAATAAACTGTAAACAAATCACATTCAATGAAGATGTTGTCACAACTGATTCAGACTTGAAGGAAAGTCTGCAACACAGCAGCACATGCGCTCCATCCACAGGCAAGGCACTGCTAGAAGGCTGGCCTTTTTGAAAAGAAACACTTTCTACTGCAATTAAGATTGGCTCAACAGTGCTGACTGCATAGCCCAGTAAAATACTGGATCAAATTTTAAAGTCTACAAATAAGCAGTTCTGAAATGAAATGGTTCTGGGCTCTTTTGGCCTTCTCATAAGTCATCACAAATGAGGCTGGAGACTGTCTCGTCACCCCTCACTTTCCTGACGGAAAGGACTACCTTGCAGGTGTTATATTGAATGCTGTCTATCAACTGTTGTGTGGTGTAAAGGTTTTCTAAAACTTAATTTCTTCCCCTCCTACATCTTTTCAGTTGTGTGTAGTACAGAACCCCTGTCTGCTTCAATAACAAATAACGGGATTTTTGATGGTTTAGTAGTGTGCATGTTATACTAATGTGGTAACCTCCTTCTTAAGATATTTAGCAACTTGACTTTCCAAAAAGTAAAACATTGCCAACAAATATCAAGGATTTAAAGATGAACAAATTAATTAACATGTGTGTTATCAGCCCTAATCCTCACTGTTTTCACAGTTAATATGTAACCAGAAAATGCCAGAATTACCAAGCACAGCTTTGTTCTAATATCAGAAAAAGTTGATCCAACAAAGAAATAAATATTTACATATGATGATAGCAATAACAAACAATGAGGGAAAAAAGTTTATTGTGCAGACATAGCCCATTTTGGAACAAAGCTGAAGTAAAGGCAGAAGTGCCAAAATTAACAGTAATAGAAATGTTTAATTTATAAATGTTTAATAAGCTGTAGCAGAAAACATACAATACATTGGTTATACTCTAGTCTTCTCCTCAAGATATATGAGCTGAAGTCACCTGCAATATTCTTTCAGTTGGTATCATTTATACCCCACAAACATTATTAAACTGCTTTATGATGAACATATGTAAGCAAGCCAGCCTTTTTGGATTTGGAACAAATACCATTGAAGCTGCATTCACTATACAGTATCTATGAAAAAGCACCTATGAAAATCTCAAGTTAAAATAATTTTTTAAACATTGATGCATAAAGAGTGATGGAGTCAATTAACATATATACATATTTATATGATCTTTTATTTAAATTGAAAATTAAAGTCAGAAAATATGCATCATGTAAAAGTCATAATATAATGTCCTCATGCTTTTCCTTTCTTTCCCTTAATAAAAAAATCTGTTTGGGTGTTTTGCTTTTAAATTCAATATATAATTATTCCAAATACAGCAAACATTTATATGCCTACTTTAATTATTTGGGCACATTATTTATCTGATTAATCAATTAATTTATAAAATTATTGATAGAATAATCATTTACAAAATTATTGTTAGTGGCAATTCTAGTTTAAAGTTAGTCCTTGCAGTCTGAAGCGTTATGTGCCAACACAGCAATCAATAAGGACACTGCGAGAAACCCACCTGTCATGCTAGAATCTGTCTGAGAATTAGTTTGAAACTTCACTTTAAGGGACTCAGAAATGGAATCAGAAATAGAATCGGAAATATGGCAGTTAACTCCACATATTGCTGATGAGAAAGGAAACTTGCTATAAGTCAGGCCCCTAAAGTATTCGGCAGTGCTTTCCAATAATAATAATATTAATAATACAACACTTTACTTATATATTCTTCCATGGTGATACCTCAAGGACTTTCAAACTGCTCCCCAACACCCCAACCTAATTTATAAGTAGATTTTAGAAGGTTTGTACGAAAAAGAAATCCATGTTTGCATCTGCAAACACATTTTTAATGAAAGATTTCCTACAGTTAGCGATTCACATGTAACTAGTGAGTTGAACAAATTACTTTGATGTTAGGTGGAATATGAGACAACTTTAATCTTCATGAAGCATTTTGAAACTTTCCCATTTTAATGGTTTTTAGTTTAGAAAACACAAAATTTAAGTGTAGAACCTGAATGAAAATTGAGTATTAAGCAATACAAAAAAGCCCTATATGCTGAATATTACCCTAAATGAAAACTAAAAAAGCCTTATTATAATGTTTTGTGCTATTATTGTGCTATTGTATAATTTTGAATTTTACTTTTAAATATTTAGTTAATCAATATAATTTTTGCTTTTTTAAAGAATTTCTTTTCACAAAATCTGTTTGGTTAAAAGGAATACAGTTCAGTCCATAGAACTGCAACGTATTACTGCAGCGAATCAGTATCACCTTGATGTGCAGTGCTGCATTGCCAAACATCCCACCCATCACTGAAGTCAAATTTTATATGTGTTTTCTAAAGTTCTTGCAATATAACAAACAATAACCAGATGGAAAATTATTTCATATGAAAACCAAGTATAATTACTTGAAGAGGCTTATTCGGTTGAAAAATTAAGCTCAGCATATTTTCCAAAAAAGTTTTGGATATCAAAACTTTCTTACATGCATACAACTGGTAGCATCATGCATGCATGTACTTATTCCTATGGAAATTCATAGAAAGGGGTTCATCAAGTCTGTAGTTTTACGGCACATCAAATCTAGGGCCAGAGTGTTAGTAAAATGTAAATCACATATCCCTAATTGATTCATGCAATGTGAGAAGTTGCTATGATGTATGTGATAGAAATAAATAAATATATATATATATATATATATATATATACTAATTGACCACATTGTATATATAGCAAAAAATTATGTATTTTGTTCTTACAGTTCAAGTAGTGACTTTGACCATTTTTAAAGAGTGCTAAAAGAAATAATAATCCTTTGCAAAAGTACACTTTTGAGTAAAGCCAGATGTATAAATGGGGGATTCTCTTTTATTCATTGTCAGCATCAGCAAATAACAGAAAACATGTAAGTTAGTACATAACTTACATAACTAACATAAGTACATAATTTTGAAAATTTAGCTAAAAGAATAAATGTCTGTGTGGCATTTAGACCTTATCTTCATGTAAATGTAGATTTTCCTTCTAAAGATATGTGCTTTAGTTATGTTCATGAGTCAAAACAGTGTGTGCATGAGTTGGCTCTGTGATTTATCTAGAGTTGGAACTGTGGAAGCATGGAGGTGTTTAGGAGAGATGGCAGTGGAGCTTTAAACCAGATTGTTTAATGGAATCTTGGAAAGTGAGAGGATGCCTGAGCAGTGGAGAAGAAGTGTACTGGTGCCGATATTTAGGAATAAGGGGGATTTGCAGGACTGTAGTAACTACGGGGGATAAAATTGATGAGCCACAGCATGAATTTATGGGAAAGAGTAATGGAAGCTAGGTTAAGAAGAGAGGTGATGATTAGTGAGCAGCAGTATGGTTTCATGCCAAGAAACAGCACCACAGATGCAATGTTTGTTCTGAGGATGTTAATAGAGAAGTATAGAGAAGGCCAGAAGGAGCTGAATTGGTCTTTGTAGACCTGGAGAAAGTATCTGACAGAGTGACTCGAGAGGAGTTGTGGTATTATATGAGGAATTCAGGAGTGGGAGAGAAGAATGTAAGAGTTGTACAGGATATGTACGAGGGAACAGTGACAGTGGCGAGGTCTGCGGTAGGATGCATTCAAGGTGGAGGTGGGATTACATCAGGGATCGGCTCTGAGCCCTTTCTTATTTGCAATGGTGATGGACAGGTTGACAGATGAGATTAGACAAGAGTCCCCATGGACTATGATGTTTGCTGATAACATTGTGATCTGCAGTGAGAGTAGGGAGCAGGTTGAGGATACCCTGGAGAAGTGGAGATATGCTCTAGAGAGGAGAGGAGTGAAGGTCAGTTGGAACAAGACAGAATACATGTGTGTGAATGAGAGGGATGTCAGTGAAATAGTGAGGATGCAAGGAAACAGTACAGAGTAATGGGGATTGTGGAGGAGAGATGAAAAAGAGAGTGCAGACAGGGTGCAATAGGTGGAGAAGAGTGTCAGGAGTAATTTGTGACAGACTGTTATCAGCAAGAGTGAAAGGAAGGTCTACTGGATGGTAGTGAGACCAGCTATGTTATATTGGTTGGAGACAGTGGCAATGACCAGAAAGCAGGAGACAGAGCTAGAGGTAGAAGAGTTAAAGATGCTAAGATTTACATTGGGTGTGACAAGGATGAATAGGATTAGAAATGAGTACATTGGGGTGAGCTCAGGTTGGAAGATTGCGAGACAATGTCAGAGAGGCAAGATTGCATTGGTTTGGACTTGTGCAGAGGAGAGGTGCTGGACATATTGGGAAAAGGGTGTTAAAGATAGAGCTGCCAGGAAAGAGGGAAAGAGGAAAGCCTAGGAGAAGATTTATGGATGTAGCGGGTGTGACAGAGCAAGATGCAGAGGACAGGAAGAAATGGAAAAAGATGATCCGCTGTTGCAACCCCTAACAGGAGCAGCCGAAAGAAGAAGAAAGAAAGGACACTACCTTATGTTTGTTGATGCATGTACAGTATACATACAATTACAGGTTACTGACAATAAAGAACAAATTTAGCACTTTTCAATTAGATTTTTTTAACCATAAATTTATTCTTTTTCTGAATCTTCTCACTGCAGTGCAAGGTAGCAAACACAATCCATCCCCAGCAAAGCAGGAAAGCAATTAAATGGCTCCTCTCCAGCATAGTGCACATTTATCTGCTAGGTAGTTCCACTAAAACTAGAACAACACTGCATAATTTGAAACTGTACTCTGTATAACTTTAGTTTTCATTTAACAGTATTTCACAACATACTAGGCTCACTAGAGCTCTACAGACATGCCACAGAACTTACATGAGATGATCATTATCCTTAGTGGAGCATCATTCTGTCAATTTATGCCATAATTTCGGAATGTTGTCTTGCTGCACCACCTTTTAAATTAAACACACAAACAACTGAAAATTCAAGGAATAGAGCCGATGTAGCTAAAGGCACGCAATCTGATTTTTCCTTCTAGAAATCAAACGCACCAGAAAAATTTGAGCCAAGTGGTGTTTAGTATTAGTATATTCAGCCCTACAAAAGTCTGGGAAACTGAATTTCTTGTATACAGAGGTGTTCGTATCTTGAGGTTCCACTGTATATATATATATATATATATACA